>PITA01007731.1:0-89445 GCA_004023965.1 Spilogale gracilis
ATTACCAAGACAGCATGGTACTGGCACAAAAACAGAGAAATAGACCAATGGAACAGAGTGGAGAGCCCACATATGGACCCACAAATCTATGGTCAAATCATCTTTGACAAAGCAGGAAAAAATATCCAGTGGAGAAAGGACAGTCTCTTCAATAAATGGTGCTGGGAAAATTGGACAGCTACATATAGAAGAATGAAACAAAAGATTCTTTCTTATTGAAGACATTACAAAGTCTAAAAATTTAGTCTTATCTTAAATGCAAGTACAAGTTATAGATTTATTTTTCAAAAATGAACATAGATGTTTAGAATCAGAGCTCTCATTTTGTGGCTGGTGCCATTGAAAATATTTCAACTTGTAGAAACACTTGGGTGGCACAGTCGGTTAGGCATCCAACTCTTGGTTTCGGCTCAGGTCATGATCAAAAGGTCATGAGATAAAGCCCCAGGCAAGGGCTCCACACTCAGCAGAGTCTGCTTGAGATTCTCCCTCACTCTCTCTCTCTCTCTCTCTCCCAGGTCTCCCCCTATTCTCTCACTCTCTTTCTCTCTCTAAATAAATAAATAAAATCTTTAAAAAATATTTCAACTTTAGTCATAGAAAAAATTCAGTTTTGTATTTATATAAGTAAGCTCTCAACTTAAAATATAATTCCTTATCTAGCAGAAGATTTGATTTGGGAGCTGTAGTGAGTTCGACAGTGTGTCCCCCAAATTTAGATCAACCCCTAATTTCAGAATGTGACCTTAATTGAAAATAAGGTTTTTGCACATGTAATCAAGTTAAATGAGAACATACTGGATTACCGTGACCAATGATTATGGTCTTGGTAACAGAAAGGGGAGGGAAGTTTGGATACAAGACGCAGACACACACAAAGTGTTGATAGCTACGTGAAGACAATATAAACTGGAATGATGCAGCTATAAGCCACAGGATTCCAAGGATTGCTGGCAACCACTAGAAGCCAGAAAGAGGGAAGAAGGGCTTCTTCTAGAGCCTTCAGAGGGAGAATGACCCTGCAGCCTACTAGCTTTGAGAACTGAGAGAATAAATTTCTGTTGTTTTAAGCCACTTAATTTGTGGATATGTTGGCACAGCTTTAAAAATTACAGGGGTATTCAAACAAAAGGACTGTTACCAGTCACCGCTCTCACGAGAAAGACAGCAACAATTTGTACTTATAGCATAATCAAATGAGGGATAGTTTGTCTGAATAATATTGTTAATATCTTAGGTAACATGTCAGTGAGTAAATGCAAAAGATCAACTGATTTCAGAATGTGATTCTTAAATATATTATTTGTTATCAAATCTCTTTTTATAAAGCATGCACTTTGAAGTATATGAATGCTATTTTTAGGTGATTCCTACAAGTTTTCTCATCAAAATAAAGCCAACCTGTCAAAGAAAATCAAAAGGAAAAGAACTCTCTACATTTACCAACAATGTTACATGCTACACAAGTGTGTCAATGCCTCTATTTTTTTCCCACTGTTGAAACTGATAAATTTTAATCCCGTACATTTAAGGTTACTTCAACCTTATTGAGCATGCCACTGTTTGTAAATGGAGCCATGTGTCAGAAATGGATCAAAAGACTTTCTAGTAACTAAAGTATCTCTCAAAATGTTGCCACCTTGGCTTAACTCCAGTTCTTGCAAATAATAAAGCATTAAATAATTATACTGGTTAGATTCTTGTAGCACTGATTGGAAGTGGCATGTGTTGCTGTTTTCCGTTTATGGAATCAGGCCTGAGAGTTAGGTCAGGTTGAATTGTGTCCTCCCAAAAATATGAAGTTCTAACCACCAGTACCTGTGAATGTGACCTTTTTTGGAAATAAGGTCTTTACAATGTAATCAAGTTAGGATGAAGTTATACTGGATTAGGGCTGGCCCTAAAACCAATGACAAGTGTCCTTCTAAGAATAGGGGTATTTAGACACAGATACCCAGGGAGAATGCCATATGAGGACAGAGGTAGAAATTGAATTTATATATATATATATATATATATATGTATATATATATATACACACACACACACACACACACAATAAGTCATGGAAAACCTAGGATTGTTGTCAATCATCCAAAACTAGAACAGGCAAGGAAGACTTTCTCTCTAGAGCTGTCAGAGGAGAAATAGCCCTGCAGACTCATTGACTTCACAATTCTAGCCTCCAGACTTGTGAGGGAACAGTTTTTTTTCTTTTAAACCATCCAATTTGTGGTAATTTGTTATAGTAGCCCTGGAAATTGGTACACATAGAACGATGTGTTCTTAGTGTACCAACTAAGCTGAAAGAATGGGCTGGACTTGGGATAGGATTCAGAAACTATTAATTACTGTATAAGGAAATGTCTTGAATCAGGGCACCAGTTTTGGGTGGAATGTGACAGCTACCAAAAACTAGAATTTTTAATGGAAAGGAAAATTTGTAGGTTATTGACTGGCCAGAGAAAAGAATTTAATGTTTTAGATATTAAACCCCTATCAGATAGATGGTTTGCAAATATTTTCTTCCATTCTAGATGCTGCCTTTTTATTTTGTTGATGGTTTCTTTTGTTGTGCAGAAATTTTAGCTTGATGCAGTCTCATTTATTTTTACTTTCATTGCTTGTGTTTTTGGTGTCATATCCAAAAAAGCATTGCTAAGACTAATGTCGAGAAGTTTTTCCCCCGTGTTTTCTTCTAGAATTTTTACAGTTTCATGTTCTTTAAATCTTTAATACATTTTGAGTTAATCTGTGTAAGTGGTGTGGGATAGGGGTCCAATTTCATTCTTTTGTATGTGGATATGTGAATATGTTGGAGACTCCCACATTCATTTGCACCTCTGGGAGAAAATATACATTATTTTTTTATTTTGCTCTTATCAGGACTTATAAATTATTGTTTTCCTAATCATTTATAAAAGCCTTTTTAGTCAAAACTTTCTCACAGCTGTATACACAAATGCAACATGTTGAAAACTGGTTCTCATACATCCTTTAAAGGCGTTAAAAATCTTTCCTTCCTTGACTCTAAGAGGCTACTCATGGGCCAAATTTCTATTCTGTACTACACAAATATGCAGCATGTTAGGAAAGATATTAGTCATATATTGTTTCATATGACCAGTAGTTATTAACCCATAGAGTTTTTAAAAGGCTAGGTTAGAATACACAGTTATCATAGTCATGATACATATTTAGTGAGATAACTGAATGTCCTTAAAAGATGTCACCAAAGGCCGTAGAACAAAGAAAAACAACTTGGTTCTTATTATCTGTGATTTATTGTCTCACTTGAAAGTTGCATGAACATATTTTGTCAGACAAAATATCCTAATGTGGGGTTTGGTAAACATGTTCACTGTGTCTATAGAGGAATCAAATTCCAGATCTTGAGACCATATACTGCGTTAATGTGCCTAACCATTAATAAAGCTTTTATAGATTGGGTGATAGGCATAGGCATTAAGGAAGACACATGATGTGATGAGCACTGGGTGTTATACACAACTGATGTATTATTGAACACTATATCTGAAATTAATGTGTTGGCTAATTGAATTTAAGTAAAAAAATGAATGGAAAGTTGCTGCTGGTTAATGTGACATTTTTGAGAGTTCCTTCATTCATTTTCACTTCAGATAATTTTAGACTTAGAGAATGGTTTCAAAGATCATACAGAACGCTTCTGTTTATCCTCCACCTAACCTCTTCTAATGTTAACATCTTACTTTCTTTTTAATGTTATCATCTTACATGACCACAGTACAATTATCACAACTAAGAACTAATATTGGTACAATACTCTTAATTACATTATAGTCCTTATTCAGATTTCCCCATTTTTTTTCACTAATGTCCTTCTTGTAAGACCCAAACTGGAAAACCACATTCCATTTAGCTGTTATACCTCCTTAGGCCCTTCCAATCTGTTGCAGTTCTTCAGTCTTCTTTCCTGTTTTTCATGACCTTGACACATTTCAAAAGTATTTGTTAAGTATTCTGTAGAACATACCTCACTTTGGGTTTGTCTGATGCTTTCTCATAATTAGACTGAGGTTATGGGTTTGGGAAAAGAACGTCACAGAGGTGAAGTGTCCTTCTCACCACGTCATTTATCAGGAGTATATGGTATGTCCATGACTGATCACCAGTGATGTTAACCTTGAATACTTGGTTAAAGTGATGTCTGCCAAGTTTCTCCACTGTAAAGTTACAAGTTTTTTCTTTCATACTCTATTAGAAGTGATTAATGTTGATTTTGAAAAGAGGTAACACTATCCTCCAGCATTTATCAAGAGAACCTAGAAGTCATCTTGAGATAAACTAATTGTTCAGTGGTGACATCTTGTGGTTCACTATGGAAGCTGTTTTGTGATCTCAACTGAAGACCATGTTGTCATAGGTTGTCTCCCTCAATGAGATGTTGAACCAAAATCAGCAAATCCAATTTCTACAATGTACCTTTTTTCAATTACAATATACGTTTCATAAGAAATTAATTTTAAACACCATTTGTTGAAAACACACATGGAGATGCTTAAAAAGGAAATTTGGTTTTGGATTCTAGACTGAGTGTTAAATAACCTCACAATACTCACTGGTCTTTGTGAATATCATACGGTACAATAACAAAGAAAGCCTTAAACAAAAATGTGGGGTTTTCTCAAGTTTTTTTTTCCTATAATCAATAATACCACTAGTATCATGCAGGAGTCACTAGTTGCACTGGATTAACAAAGATTCCTGAAACGGAGTTTGCATGAAAAGAATGACTTTTTAATAAATTCTCAAGCATCACAGAACAAAGAGAAGAAAATTCTCCTAGCCCTTATTCCTATTATAAGAAAAGAAACTATTGCTTAAATCTATTGCATAAGTTCACAAACTCTCTCATATTTGAGTAAAAGAAGATGATATGTACTAGCAATGATTTGTGGCCATTCTTTTGTTTAAGGATTTGTATTACTTTTTATTTTTTTAATTTTTTTCCATTTCTGGTATTTTAATTTTTTTTTTACTTTAAATGTATTTTATTTTTTCAGTCTTCCAAGATTCACTGCCCATGTAGCCATTCTTGACATGAAGTTCAAACCTACTGATGTTCAGAATCAAGTAATCTATATCTCCACCTCAGGCAGCTCATTGTCTTGTCGTCACGCTCACTCAACTTATTCAAGTATAATTACTAATAGATGCATCTCATATAATATAATTTAAGGGGCAACAGAAGGTCAAGTACTCAAAAAAATCCGTCCTCCACCCCACCACCTGCATAAGTGCAAAAATCATTCATTATGTCCTCAATTTTATTAAGGTAATAAAACTCCCTGATTATTCAAATGTTAACTGAGAGAATGACACACTGAGTTATTTGTCATTAACACTTTATCATGAGTTAGAAAATCAAATTAGATAACTACAACAATGGTAATGAAGAGATAGGTGTTGATGGAAGAAGAAGGTGGAGAAAGGAGGAGAAAAGAGCCTGAAGAGTTCTAGGAAAGGTTGCCCCTTACCCATAATGAAGGTAGCAGGTGCCTGGAATGGAGAATAAAGTAAAAGTGAATGAGAAGGGATACTCAAAGTGTGAAGGGAGGTAAAGTGAGGGGGAGCATTGGAAAAGTGAAAAGACAAAATGTGACAAGTCACTATTTTATTAGAGGAATTTACAGTTTTTTAAGATGTATACACATGAAACAATTAGAGAATAGAATCAAATGCAAAGACTGACAACCTGAATTCTTGAGTCCCAAACACAGCTTAATTACAGTTTAAATGGTTCAAGAAAATGAATATGTGATGCCATGTGAAGGTCATAAATAAAATCCTAAAAAACAAAATCCCTGAGTAATTTATGTTCTTACAATTATTTTCCAGGACTGTACACTGAAACACAGTAATTGGGACAAATGTGTATTCTTTTTCTAGGACCATCTGAAATTATCCAGGAGAGACTAAATTCCTCAATGGTTGATTTCAATTTAACAAGAATTTTTGTTCTTAAGTAATTAATTTAGGTTAAAAAAAAAGCAGCAGATTTAGTCTGCTTCCCCCAGACAAAACAGTTTATTACTGTTCTATTGCTCCAAGTTGAACACCATCATTCTGGGTCTGTCCTATTAGTAGAAATGTGGCACGTTCCTGAATTTAGAATACTGATTGTAAAAACATTGTTAAAAGGTATATGTGCCTGATTTAAACAAAAATCAATGCAGGAATATCTTGATATACATAACAAAAAATGAAGGGGTTGTCACAAGAGAATTCTCTATTTTACAAGTGGACTTGTACTAGTTTTCACTAAAGACCAAAGTTCTTAAATTTATTTTTGGAAAGTCAAATTACTACCCTTCAGATTATTTCCAATTTAGGAGAATATCACAAAAGTAATAAAGCAGGTCAATTTGTACATTAGAGATCCAGAATCAAACTATAAATTACCGTATTGTTGTAGATGAAAATTATAAATTTTCAGTATCCTGGTCACTTGAGTATTAGCCTTGCTGACTTTTAACTGACTAACCAATCCACCATACTTCCTTTTGGAAGACATCATCTTAAGATTTCCATTTTTGTTTTATAGGCCTGTTTTGTACTTTGGCCCTACTCAGATGGAGATAAATAGATGTCCCAGTTACTCATTATTTCTATTAAAAAATCTAAGGTATAGATGCAGTCATGGAAAAGAGAATAAGGAGAGGGGTAGTGGTAGAGGGAGGAATAGCTGATATAGGATCAGTCTTCACAAATCCTTTATAAGTACAGTACCACACTGACAATGCAAGGGTAAATTAATTACATAAGACAATGATAATGAAACATGTATTAAAGTAATAAAGTCTAGTTATGAAGCACATAGTTATATCAAGAATTTAGTCACCCCATCAGTAAAATTGGGTGAAACATAAAAGTTCTTGAAGTCTTGGCATATATTTCTTTTGTTTTGGTATCCCTAGTACCTATCAAAATGGCTGGTATATAAGACCATTTTAATAAATTATAGTTGGGTGAATGATGAATAGAGCAACTGAAAAGCTTCCTGGAGGAGGTAGAATATCAGCTGGACCATAAAGATGACATAACATTTTAACAATTTATGGAGGGTAGGATGGACCTCATATCCTTTGCTTATTTGCTATGCCATAAGCAAAGGATATGAGATATGCTGAGTATAAGGCACAGCCACCAAAGAAGAAAAGAAAAGGAAAAAATGGGAGTGGCCATTAAAAGAGAGATGAAAAGAAAAGGATGTGAGTGTTTCTGTCAGATCTGTTTCTGTCATGCTAGAAACTTCAATATACAATTTTTATACATAAAATCTTATTGAAAATAAGACAGAAGTGATCATGGAGTAATTAATCATTAGTTGCTTAGTATTTTATGACTGGCTTCTGTTAGTTAATGGTCTGAACTTAAAGCTCAGAGTGGTTTAGGCACTGAAAAACCAGTACTGAATTGCAGTAATGATCAATTTCTTGGGGATTACACATTTTAACCATAACAAATGATTTAAAATAGCAGTTGTGACAGCTGTGTTGGAAAAATCTATCATTCTGTGGCAGTTAATTACTATGTATTTCCCCAGAAAGAATACAAGACAGTCCTTGATGGCCTTGTAATTTTGATTAAGCTAAAAACTTTATTTTTAATCATACAATTAAAGAAACTGTTGGAAAGACTGTCAACTATTCAGCAATTACTACATTGTCCTTTCAGTTATTTGCTTCGTCTTCTGTTGGCAAATCTAAACCACATAATCCCCAAGGCATTCTTTCTTTCTTTTCAGTTGGTTTTGTGGTGGAGGAAGGCCACAAGACACTACACTCATGTCCATTTGGTAACCTTGTTTTCACACAGTTTTGTCCTTCTAGTCATTTGTTCGAATGCCAGCTTTCCCCTAGCAAACAAACCAAGTGATGCTTCAAGGCCACCAAGAGTGCAGTCATAAACAGCATCTGGGAGTACTTTGTGCTGTGCTGTGGAGGGATGAGACAATATGGCTAACAGGGTAGTTTATGTTAGCATTGTGTTGGCAGAAAAAAAAGACATGAGGCTGGAGAGGACTTTCAAAATTAGCAAGTCCATATCCATGTGTTTAAGCAGGGACTTTGGGTGGAAATGAGAAGTAATGGTGGTTTGGTCACCATTTGGAAATCTTTTCATTTTGTTTCTTTTTCTAGTCTTAGTCACCACCAGTAAGCTCAACAACCCCAAAGGGATTGATGGATTTGGAGCAATTAGGGTTTGTGGAGGTGTGGCAGAGTTTGGACAGAATCTAGCACGGACTTGTTATAGTGCTGAGTGGGTGGAGTTCGGAACATATAAGAGAACATGTCAGTCACCCTTCAACTCACAACTTATCCATCAGTAAGATTTCTTTCTTTCTTTTTTTTTAAGATTTTATTTATTTATTTGACAGAGAGAAACACAGCTAGAGAGGGGAACACAAGCAGGGGGATTGAGAGAGGCAGAGGCAGGCTTCCCGCCGAGCACGGAGCCCGATGTGGGACTTGATCCCTGGTCTCCAGGATCATGACCTGAGCCGAAGGCAGTCGCTTAACCAACTGAGCCACCCAGGCGCCCCGATTTATTTATTTCTAAAGATTGTCAAAGGAAGAGATGCATTCTGTTTGTAAAGCTCCTTAAGGGATTTCCATAGACTTCAACTTTAGATTTGCTTTAAAAGTTTTAAGAGACTCACAAATGTGTAAATGTTTGATAAGTACTATTTGATAACTGATAAGATAAAGATTCACATTTTGTATGACTCTCACAAAGCCTAATGGGATTTTACTAGGCCACAAAAATCATGCTCATTACATTTGATTTAGGGACAAAAGTCATTTAGCTGACAAAGAGCACTGAAAAAAGTTTCTGATTTGGTATTTTCCTGAGCACCCCATCATCACAAAAGTTTTGATACAGCCAAGTGTATCAAAGTTGGAGAATTCATTTTGGGTGTGACATTCTCCTTTTGGAGAGAATTCAGAACAAGCAGCAGCAGATATTTCTGGCTTTGAGCAGATAAAGCCTGCAGCTACATAAATACCATTTTAACCTTGGTACTTTAGGATTGAATCCTTCTGTAATCAAGCTGCTACAACTTACAGGGCAAACACTACAATTCAGGGGTAGGGGGGCACAGGAACTACTCTTTCTTCAAGAACAGTAACAAAGAGATTGTTACAGGCCTTTATTGTTTATGAGACAGCTGTCACTTTTAGATCACTATGAAGAAATGTCATATCTTTAAAAAAATATAAGAATAAATCTGCATTCAAACTGCTTTAGCAACATAAATGAAACTTATATTATAAGCTGGTGCATCATATCCTGAGGCTTCATAAATCCTCTTACCTAATTATAGTTGACCCTTAAACAACACAGGTTTGAACTGCACAGGTTCACTTATACACACATTTATTTCATAAATATATGAAACTTACAATACCAATAAATACAGTAGAGTACTATAAATGTATTTTCTCTCCCTTATGATTTTATTTTCTCTAGCTTCCTTTATTATATACAATACAGAATAATACATATAATATATAAATATATATATAACAAAATATTTGTTAATTGACTGTATTATTAATAAAGCTGTCAGGAGCAGTAGATTATCAGTAATCAAGTTTTTAGAAAGTCAAAAGTTATACATGGATTTTTGATTATGTGGGGGTTGGTTACCCTAAACCCCAGCTTGTTCAAGGGTCAAATGTAGTCTATTTACTTATGCATCTCCACTATTAGACTGGAAGCTCTCTAAAGGCAATTTTTTTCTATATATCTTTAGAGTCTAGCACAATGCCTGGCACATAACCAGCATTCATCAAATGTGTTGAACTAAAACCAAATCAGTCTCCACATGGAGCTCTAAATTGGGAGGAGATGTACAGGCAAAGGTGTTTATATGTATATGTGTGTAATGGTAGAAAATACAGTTTTTATGCCAGCTTATGTGGGAAAAGAGTTAGAGGGAGCCCAAAGTCCAATGTGCCCCATGATACACTGACAAAGACTGTAAAAGACTGCACTACAGCAGAGCACTCCACGAACTCCAAGGGCATTATTTCTCCACGGGTTAATTTAATTTTCCTGACCCTATAATCATCTTTGTGGTTCTACTGTGAAGCCACTCAAAATTCCTCAGGCCCCTCTGCAGTCAGAGAGCCTCAATGAGAAGACATGAGCTGTTCAAGGTCAGGGCATGAACCTACAAAAGTAATAAAATTGCCAGGGCTCTTGCCAAATTGGTACAAGTTTGGTTTTTTTAGGTGCTATTACCTAATTGTTATCCGTACTTCCCCTAACCTGTAGCTACTAATCCCAAAGTTTCTTCACCAAAGATCTGCTGTTTAAACCCATTGTGTTTATGCCAACTGTGAGTACATGAGACGCTGAGAGCTCCAAGTTCCTCACCTTTTTTTTATCTTAGTGAACCCCCAAATTACCCAAACTTAGCTAAATGGAGCCAAATAATATGTACTTAAACAGAAATTTTGTAGTTAAAAAGCTACTGAACCACCAGCATAATCCAACACAATAATGTTTTTCTTCATCCAGAAATATGGGACAGTCATGGTCATGCTTATTAGAACTGTGAAAAGAGTCAGAAGAGGGCCTTCGTGGTTTCAGTGGCTTTGTAGCTTTAAAACCGCCCTGTGATTTGAGGCAGCTTGTGTGCTTAAACAGCATCTTCAACTGAGTTTTATTACCCTTGTTACTCCTCCAGGGAAAAATAGCTCAAAATATGTAGTAATATCATTTGCAAATGGAGTTGCTCTCTATTGTGTTACAGCATTCAAACAGTGAATTGCACAAAATAGTAAATAAAATGCAGTGTTCTTGGCTGCAGGATACATACAACATTTGCTGGAAGTAAATGAATAGCTACTAGTAGGCAAATAAGGAAAGACCTCAGTGCACTGTTATGTTAAAGGCACATCACAGTCTACAGGGGCAGAAGTACAAAGGTACTGAGGGTTGGTGGTAGAAATCAGTGACATTATAAAACCTTCATTGCTGGTCACAAATTCAAGTTTAAAGACACAATCTGTAAATGTGCTTATTTACAGGAAAATGTGGACACTAGGATCCATACCATGTCCAAAATTCTAAAAACATTTCCAATGCTTTATAGAGTAAAATCATGATCTAGTGAAATATGACAATTTAGTTCTTCATGTGAGAAGACTCCTTCCCCCATGATCTTTTTTTTCCTCTCAGAATGACCAAACTACAAAAATAAAAGGGAACTCAGCTATCAAAAGTCACCTTTGTATCAAGATTTTTTTTTCCTTTCAGTTTTCATGTTCTCCCATTGTTACAGTATGCTTTTTGTCTTTAAAGTTTTTCTGGGCTTGACCAAAGAGGTAGTGTGTGTGCGAGGGCATAGGCAAAGGCAAAGGCAAAGGCAAAGAATTAAACCTTCTATAAGCAAACAGGTTTCAGCACACAACAGATAATGCTTCATTACAATGTCACAGTGTTTTACACAGATTGTTTCTTTATGCAATACATGGATCAGTTAACACTCATGCAAAATCCATTCCATCTGCTCAGACAGATGTAAGCTGCAGTGTTTCCAATTCTATCAAACAGTACAACTAGTTGAAAGAAACTCATTGAGACAGATGAGTGATGGGTAAGGACTCAACCAAAAGAAGCAGCTTTACCTCAAAATATACCCAATCAAAACAGGGTTCTCAAATCTCCCAGGTTTTTCACAGAGGGACAAACACAACAGCCCTTAGCATGAAGCTGAAGTGGAGAGGATGTTGATGTACTACAGAAAAAAAAGTCCTTATAAACAGAATTGTCTCCACAATCTATAGCAGTGATTAGTGGTTCTCAAAGGCACCTTAGGAGAATCTGCATTTGACTGGGATGGAATTAACCTTGGGAAAATGCCAAGGAGGAGGGGAAATGAAAAAGAAAGTAGCAATGGGATAAGTAAGAGTAGGGGCAGGGAGTATAAAAGATTGAAAGAGCATAGGAGAAAAATGGCTTCCACTGGAGACAGGCTGAGAAACACTAGTAGCTCTTACGGTCTAATCAATGCTATAAGGCATAGATGTAAAGGAAGTAAAGGATATATTCCATCAATATCAATGTGGTAATTTACCACTAACTCCCACACCCTGCTAGCCTCAAAAAAATGGGGAATCTTCATTCTAGCCCCTAAGTTGGTTTTAAAGCGACTTCTTCTTGAATTGACCTTGAATTGACCTTTGTGGATAATGCTCTATGCTCTAGTCAGAGGTTTACTCTCTTAATGCTCCACTCTGCTGCCCCAGTTCTTCAGGATCCTCCTCTGGTCTTTTCAATTGCAAAGCATTAGCTAACCTTCCTTTATTGAAGTATTGGGAAGGTCTTGTCCAGTGACTTCACTTCTCATTAAGGTACTACATGCACATTTTAACTGGAGGTGTCTGCTTTTGGGGGCTTTTTTAACCCTATGGAATTATCTAGGTGGTGGGAATTTTAACACATTTTGGCTACTACAGTGCTGGATTTGTCAGTAACAGACTATTTAATTCAAGCCTACAGAAATGAAATCTGAAGAGTGTAAAATCAACTAAAAGGCTCAAAGTTAAACCCCTCAGTGTATTCCTCAGAGTTATGTGGTAAAAGGAGGTAGGTTCAGGGGAAAAGACAGTGGGATAGAGCCACCTAGAAAATGCTGAGCTGAAATCTATAACATGATAAAAAGAGTATGATGTTACTACACAGGAAAATAGACTACAAGTACAGGAAGATCTTAGATAAGGCTACCTGAAAGAAGAAAGCCACCAAAGCAAGTCAAATCTAGCAATGTAATGTGGAAGACTAGTGACAAAGGCAATAATAAGACTGATTAATAAGGCTGAAAATACACATTTATATGAAATATCTGCATATTTTAATAAAATCTGCATCCCTATGAGTGTGCATACATACACACACACACAAAGGAGGACTGTTAGTGGGAAACAATGTGGGAGTGTAGCTATGATTCCCAGATTTGAAGGAAAGGAACAAATGATAACTAAATGGATCATGGGAGCATGAAGAAACCAACTTTGCCTTCTTCTCAATTTTGGCTTTTTTCTTTCCTCCTTCAAATAGTTCTGCCTTTTTCTTTTCTGCTACATTTTCTACTACTAATCTCCTAGATTAGTAGCATAGCCACAATTAAGCCCAAGATTCCTTTCCCGCCCTGGTGCTCTTTTCACTCTTTCACACAACTTTCATATTTAAGAAGTATTTACTAAATCCTACCTATATGCTGAACACTAGGCAAAGCATTATAAAAATTAGTTACCGTTTCTACTTTTAAGGAACTTTTAATATAGTAATAAAGATACAGGGCGCCTGGGTGGCTCAGTGGGTTAAAGCCTGTGTCTTTGGCTCAGGTCATGATCTCAGGGTCCTGGGATCGAGGCCCGCATCAGGCTCTCTGCTCAGCAGAAAGCCTGCTTCCTCCTCTCTCTCTGCCTGCCTCTCTGCCTACTTGTGATCTCTGTCAAATAAATAAAATCTTAAAAACTACCATAATGCAGGGGAAAATGTGGCAATTTTCCTAATAAAGGGACAAATGAAAAGTTGCAATATCCTTAAAAGTATTAGAATTATAGTTAAGGTTTTCCTATTGAAAATATTTCACAAATCCAAACCAGTATTCCTCCCCAAATCAATGAGAGTCTATATATTTTACTATTTTTAAATTCACAGTTTATACTTGATTTTATATACAAGTTATATTTGTTAGGTCATAGGTTCTATATGATCTCATATTGATTATAATATTACATATCACTGTTATAATCATAAGCTTCAGAATTGATCCATGATTAAATCCAATGGAGCAAACTCCTAATAGCTAGAGGATATAAAGAAAACAACTGGTATAACAGGATGATTGAATTTTTTAATGTTTTAGTCTCTATTTATAATGGAAAAAAGTATTTTATTATAAAAATTTCCATGAATTCAAATGCTGGTACAAATTCATTGTTTAAATATTACCTTAACGAGCTAAGTGTTTACTTGACAATGTTGAGACATATTAAATAATAAAAATATGTTTGATTAGATTTATTTTCATGGTGGATTTGTATGAATCAGGGACAGGAACCCAATTATTAGTCTGGAATTAGGCCACTATGTTTAGATGGCCTATCTATAATCTTAGCTAGTCCCACATGACTAATCATCAGACCTTTCAAAAACCATACATTTATACTTGGATTAAAATCAGAGTATGGGGGTGCCTGGGTGGCTCAGTGGATTAAGCCTCTGCCTTCCGCTCAAGTCATGATCTCAGGGTCCTGGGACCCAGGCCTGCATCAGATTCTCTGCTCAGCAGGGAGCCTGCTTCCTCCTCTCTCTCTGCCTGCCTCTGTCTACTTGTTATCTCTCTCCTTTTAAATAAATAAATAAAATATTTTTTAAAAGTCAGAGTATGGAGTCTGGAGAAGATACTTGACCCATACCTGACTTAGACAAGAGAGCCTCTGTAAGATGTAGCTTTAAGAATCACTTTACCTTTTTGAAAAGATTAAATTGTATTATGCTTCATTAATTTAGCAGAAGTTTCAAGAAGGCCAATTTTGAATTATTTCAAAATCTAAATTGAAATAACTTCAATATATTGATCCAGGTTGCCTAATAGACAACCTTGGGGAATCTACTTTAATGATTAGTTAAGAATGATTTTCAATTAATTCATCAACACTATAATAAGGTATAGTTTTTCACTATTTTCTACTGCATTCAAGCCAACAAAAACTAATTGAATGCTTGTTTGCAAAGCATTGAGCTGGGAAGCGTGTGACAAAAAATCTAGTGCTGCCAAAGGGCTTGAAAAAAGTGTTCTTCTAAATACATGAAGTAATCTTCTTCCTACTGTTTATTATATTCATTTTTTTTGACAACACATTTTTCCAATCAGCCAAGTATTTATGAATTATTATGCAGTAGGTTTATTTATTATTATTTGATGTGCATGTAAGGTTCAAAATCCTCTTCCTATTCAATTGAAAGTATTATTGGGTTGGATAAATATCTGAATAAATTTTTTAGTATGTTAAAACATTTATTGCTGTATGAATTATGTACATATGCATGTATTCAATTTCAAAATACGTGAAGATTTTGTTGCTTTCTAAAATGCGCTGAATTTTGGCCACAGAGTGTGTTTTGCAGGATACAGATTTTTCAGTATCTAAGGTTTTCTTTATAGCCAAACATATAGTTAATTTTTCAAAATGTCTCAAGTGTTGGGAAAGAGTGTTTATTCTCTAATAGCTGGTTGCAGAACTCCACGTATTTCTATGGAATCAAGGTGGTTAATTGCATTTTTATTAATTTGTTGTCAATTAGATCTGTAAAATTCTGAGGCATCAAAGACTATCATTTTTATTGTGGATGGATCTATATCTCCTTGTAATTCTATCAATTTAGCTTCACTTGTATTTTTAGTGCATTTACATTATACTTCAATATGCATATACCAAACTTTTTTTACCAAAATTTTATTGCTATGCAATAAACTTCAAATTTTAATTTCATCATTGTGGAATAAACTTGTTTTCAATAATAAAATATATTTAAGGCAAGAAAAAAATTCATTTGGGACTTCATAACAGAAATTAAAACTTATGAAAAAATCTGTTGACTTTTATTGATTACTTTTTGTTTTGGTTTAGTTTAAGTGCCTGACTCAATATTTTTTTAAAGATTTTATTTATTTATTTGACAGAGCGAAGCACAGTCAGAGAGGGAACACAAGCAGGGGGAGTGAGAGAGGGAGAAGCAGGCTTCCCGCCAAGCAGGGAGCCCAATGTGAGGCTCAAACCCGGGACTCTGGATCATGACCTAGGCTGAAGGCAGCCTCTTAAGGACTGAGACACCCAGGCACCCTGACTCAATATTTTTTGAGAACTATGCCACCTAGAGTATTCCCTAGGCTAAGCAATGTTCCTTGGACCAAACTTTGAAAAAAGAACTGACTGACAAATGGCTATGTTAACAGAATCTAAATGAGGAAAAGATCATCTTGCCATTGCAATGACTACAAGGCTTTAAGACTAGTATCTTTTTCCCTAGTAAGTCTTTGACAAATACAGAAACAGAGTTAGAGGGCTACAAAGAAAGGTAGTAAAGGTGCATGATTTATTTCGTTATACCAATTTTTATTATTAATGCACAAAAATCCACCTCCTTCCAGCCCCAAATTACAATATTTATATAAGTAGTAGCTCAGCAACCTTTGCCATTTGTTTTTTGCACCCCTTAATGACTGCTGAAATATTGCAAAGTTTCCAATTCATCAAGACAATTATAAAAACAAATCCACTGTCTCTCTAAGCCATCACGTGAGCTTCCACCAAATCAAAGCACTCGGGTTCCAAGGGTCTTCACTTGTTGTTTTGGTCATGAGTCACTGTCAGTGAGTTAATTCAGAAGTTGCTCTTATTTTTAATACATATACCTTTATTCCATTGTGAACTATGAGAAGTCAGAAAATCCCTATATATTTATGGGACAGGACCTGAAAGACGGTGAGCTCAGGGACCTCCTTAAGAAGGATACTGTACCTGTAAAAATTAAGCTTTGCCTCCAAGAAATACTGTTACCTTTCATCATCTCTCCTTTCACTCTCTCCAATCTACCACTCCAGGTGTGGACTTTGAAAGGCAGTGAAGTTGTTTCATAATTGTCATGCTGAAAAGGACCCCATGTTGTATGCACAACCAGCATTTAAATGCAGGAGAGATTCACAAATTAAAATAGATATTTAAGGCAATCTTGAAGGGGGGGAAAAAATCTCCCAAGAGGAGCCTAAGTGGTAGCTGTGTAGAACAGAGGAACAGAACCATCCATTTTCACTGGGTGAAGGTGAGTGATAGTGCTGATGGGATGATTAAACGTAGGCTGTCTTCCACCATTAAATGAGGTGAGGGATGGAGGGGGATGAAGGGGACAAAGACTGAGGGGAGAGAGTGGAGGGGAGAAAAAGAAGAAGGAGGAGGAAGAGGAAAAGGAGGATAAAAAGGAAGAAGAAGAAGAGGAAAAAGGATGAGGAAGGGGGAGAAAAATGGGGCAGAAGGGGAGGAGAGGGGAGGGGAGGGGAAAGACTGACTTTCCTTTGAAGGTAGGCAAGGTCTGCCGCCAAATCATTTCATCTAACTAGTTCTTTTTGCTTACCATTTGTAACATTTATTAGTTGCTCAGCAAAATTTAGACACCCTAAATGATCTAGTTCTAGCCTGACAAACTCTTGTCTTACAGGAAACCAAATGGAAACTAGCTTTTCTACCCCAACATATTTAAGTACTAATTTGCACCAATAAGATATTCAGGTATTGAGAACCATACATATGTGTGCATGTGTGTTTTACTTAATAGATGCATACTCATTAACTTTTGAATGGCTTGATGAGTTTTTGCTACCAGCTAAAATAAATTGTGATTTTTTTAAAAGATTTTATTTATTTATTTGACAGAGAGAAACACAGCCAGAGAGGGAACACAGGGGGAGTGAGAGAGGGAGAATCAGGCTTCCCGCAGAGCAGGGAGCCTGATGTGGGGCTCGATCCTGGGTCTCCGGGATCATGACCTGAGCCGAAGGCAGTCGTTTAACCAACTGAGACACCCAGGCACCACCTAAATTGTGATTTTTATATAAAGATCTGATGTCTTCTACTACTTGGTATATTTGAGAGTTTCAGAGTTTTTCCACTAAAATTTACTTTATTCCTTCTAATTGGAAAGGATTTAGAAACTTCCAGCTCAAAGAGGATTTCTCTAATAAACGGGGTGAGAAAATTTACAAAATTGGCCAAGTTACACCTGGGCAGTGACCCATAGATGTTTTAAGACCTATTCTATGTAGGGGTGCCTGGGTGGCTCAGTTAGTTAGCGACTGCCTTCAGCTCAGGTCATGATCCCGGAGACCCGGGATTGAGCCCCATATTGGGCTTCCCTGCTCGGCGGGAAGCCTGCTTCTCCCTCTCTCACTCCCCCTGCTTGTGTTCCCTCTCTGGCTGTCTTTCTCTCTGTCAAATAAATAAAATCTTTTAAAAAAAGATCTATTCTATGTTTATGAGGTAACTAGATGTACTATATAGCATTACAAACAAAGTATCTGTGTTTTATGTGTGTCTCATTTAGATTTTTGAAGTTAAACAACACCAAGAACTGTGTGATCTTTTTTATAAGAATTTGTAACTCTAAGCTCTGCTCCTTCAGATGTATAAATTAAATTCAGCATATCACGGAAGTGTATATACTAAACAAATTTATAACAATAGGGAAAACACATTTTAATCCAATTTTTAAGTCTCTAACCAAACAACAACTTTATATTGTTATGCATGGCTTTGAATGACCATGGATAAAGGAAAGCTTAGATTGTCCTCTTGCAAAAAGTGACTCAGTTTGATTAAGTAAGTTTTTCTCCTGAATTAATGACCAAATTGACTCCAACGGCAAAAGCCTTTAAGAAATGCTTTGGCATAAACTTTGCTAATATAGTTTTCAGATACAATCATACATGGTGACAAAAAGAAAAACAGTTTGACAAATATCAAGGTGAGAAACAGAAGTCTCCTACGTAGAATTCTGAAATTTTAGGCTCTTTCATCACCCCCCCAAAAAAAACAAAATACAACCCCCCCAAAAAAACAAACAAAAAAAATCAGAGACTCTTCTAAAGAGAGTCCACTTAAGCCAATTTGAGTATTATTATCTTTTGAAGAGAAGAACACGCTTTCATAAAGAATAGAAGAAATAACTGAAGTGATGGCAAGTGGATCTAGGAAAGTTTGGTTATTGATATAATTGAAGAAAAGGTTCAACGGTAACCAGGAAGACTGTCTTCAAAAATACAGAAAGGGCACCTGGGTGGCTCAGTCAGTTAAGCAACTGCCTTTGGCTCTGCTCAGGTCAGAATCCTGGGGTCCTGGTACTGAGCTCCACGTTGGGCTCCTGGCTCAGCGGGGAGTCTGCTTCCCTCTCTCCCCCTGCTCATGCTCTCTCTCTCTATCTTTCTGTCTCAAATGAAGAAATAAAATCTTTTAAAAATATACAGAAGGTCACAGATGCTGCTGAGACTACAAGAAACTGATAAATAGGCTTTAATTAAAGCAGGAGAGATTTTGACTCAACATCAGTAAGAACTCTGACAATTAGAATGATAACACATGGGAATGGGTTACTTTCTTCTCACAGAGACTTTTAAAAACTCTGTGTGTGTGTGTGTGTGTGTGTGTGTGTGTGTGTGTGTGTGTGTGTGTTACTATCTAACCTAAAAGTTTGAAGTGTGGCTAATCTAAATAGAGTGTATCAGAACAAAAATCTATTCCCTGATAGTAATAGTATTTAATAATACTGTTGCTTTTTTCTTTTTTTTAACCTAGTGCCCTCAGCATCCTTAGAATCACCTCTAGCATTTTCATAGTGCCTTTTCTTCTTGACTTTCAGGAAATGTAATCAATATGGTACAAAACTAGGTTTTTGTAGGGCTCAGGTTTCATAAATATCATATAAATTATGTATCATACCATCCCATAGCTTAACTATTATTCCTTGTTCACCATTTATACAATATAGTTTGTTTTTCCCAGGTCTATTCCTCATAAATGGAATATTATCTCTTCTGCTACTTCTTAACATTTTAATGACTAAACTCCTAATTCTTAAACCAGCCACTCACCATTCAGATGACTTAAAGACTGTTAAGGTATGAATTATCTAATACTATGTGGTGCCCTTCTTATGCAAATATATTATCCACTGGAAACAAATTTATTCAACTTCCTTAGATGCATTAAGAGCACAAATAAACACAAGCCCCTCTGCCCTGGTTTTAACATCTGCCACTAATTGTATTTTATTGTAAATGTTGACTTAGGAGAGTTAAAGGCACAAATACACCCATTTTAAAGACAATTTTTTCTCTGTATAGTTTGTTTGTACAACAAATGATCCATATTATACTACCAAAATATTCTGTTACCCATTGTTATTCTTTGAAACGAATTTCTTTTTTTTAAGATTTTATTTATTTATTTGACAGATAGAAACACACCTAGAGAGGGAACCCAAGCAGGGGGATTGAGAGAGGGAGAAGCAGGCTTCCTGCTGAGCAGGCAGCCCGATGCAGGGCTCAATGCTGGGTTCAATGTGGGGCTCAATGGGGGGCTTGATGCAGGGCTCAGTCCCAGGACTCCTGAATCATGACCTGAGCCAAAGGCAGATGCTTAATAACTGAGCCACCCAGGCACCCCTTTGAAACAAATTTCAAAGGACGATCTAAGAAAAGCACTTCTGAGACTAGAAAATATATTTCCTCATTTTGGAGATGAGTGACAACTTTCCTCTTATTCTTACATGGTTTTAAAAATGCCTTATGTTCTTATTTAATTTGTATAGGATGATTATCTGATTTTTCGTTGCCCCTTTGCAATTTTAGTGGCTCCAGTATGAAATTCTCCTTGCATTTAATAGAAGGCAGTCAATGGTAACACTTATATATATCACCTTATTCAAAACTAGCTCTTGGGTAATCCATTTCACAGTTAAGGTTAAACTATAGTAGAAAATAATTTACTGTAACAAGGACCCAAATGTAATTATTTTCAAAATTAGAAACAATTAATGTTTTCCTTAATGACAAAATTGTTTCAATAATTATTTTACTCTAGGTAAGGATAGTTTGTATCTTATCACGATTGCATTTAGTGTGAAACTCAAATATCTAAATCAAACTCAAGGAAGGCATCAAAAAGACTTGATAATTAGATGAAATTAACTTATATAAACGCTTACATTTATATTTACAGCCAAGTGATTGTTGACAAGCATGTCAATATAATTATGGTGAAGGAGTAAGTCTTTATAACAAATGGTGTTGAAACAACCTGCAAAAGAATGAAATTGTATCTCTCATACCATAAACAAATACTAACTTGAAATGGAACACCTACCTAAATATAAGAGCTAAAACTATAAAACTCTTAGGAAAAACATATGGGTAAATCTTTGTAACATTGTGTAAAGTAATGTTTTCTTAGAGCAACTAAGGCAAATATAGATAAAATGGACTTAATAAAAATGAAATGAAAAGAAAACCCACAGAATAAGAGAAAATATTTGCAAATCATATATCTGATCAAGAAGTTGTATTAGGTGGGGCGCCTGGGTGGCTCAGTTGGTTAAGCAACTGCCTTTGGCTCAAGTCATGATCCTGGAGCCCCGGGATCGAGCCCCACATTGGGCTCCCTGCGCCGCGGGAAGCCTGCTTCTCCCTCTCTCACTCCCCTTGTTTGTGTTCCCTCTCTGGCTGTGTTTCTCTCTGTTAAATCAATAAATAAAATCTTTAAAAAAAAGAAGTTGTATTAGTAAAATATTTTAAATCAACATAAGCTCAAGGGAAATACACAAGTGGTCAACAAGTACATGAGAATATACTCAACATTATTAGTCACTAGGGAAATGCAAATTAAAACCACAATAAGATACCATTCTATATCCATAAGGATGGCTATGAAAAAAATTTTTTAATGGGAAAGAATATTGGGGAGGATGGAAAGAAATCAGAAATTTCATCCCTGTTAATGGGAATGTAAAATGGTGCAGTCACTGTGGCAAAGAATCTTTCAGTTCCTCAAAAGGTCACATATAGTTACCATATAACTCAGCAACTCCATCCCAAGGTATACACCCACTAGGATTGAAGACATAAACTCATGCAAAAATTTGTAAATGAATCATCACAGCGACATTATTCATAATAGCCAAAATCATTGAAATAACCCAAATGTCCCACAAAACGGAAAAATTAAAAAATGTGGTATGTACATACAATTACATTTTATTAATAAAAATGCATTACATATAAAAATGCACTGATTCATACCACAAATATGATGAACCATAAAAAGTAGCACCATTATTTGTTTTTGAAAAATGTCTTATGCCTCTATTTAATTTGTATAGGCTAAGTGAAAAGTAGCTAGTTACCCATGATCACATATTGTGTGATTCCATTTATGTGAAATTTCCAGAATATGCAAATATTCTGACCCAGTACATTAATGGTTACGAGGGGCTAGAAAGAGGCAGAATGTAGAATGATTTTTAATGTGTACAGGGTTTATTTTGTGGGTCATAACAATGTTCTGGAATCAAATAGTGATCATGGTTGTACAAATTTATGAATATACTAAATCCCCCAAATCATATACTTTTAAAGAGTAAATGTTATGTGAAGTTTATCTCAAAAAAGCTGTTACTTAATAATGTAAATAAATTAGGGATGCCTGGGTGGCTCAGTTGGTTAAGCGACAGCCTTCAGCTCAGGTCATGATCCCAGGGTCCTGGGATGGAGCCCCACATGGGACTCCTTGCTCAGCAGGGAGCCTGCTTCTCCTTCTCCCACTCCCCCAGCTTATATTCCCTCTCTCATTGTCTCTTTCTCTGTCGAATAAATAAATAAAATATTTTTAAAAAATGAAAATAAATACTGACTGTGGGAACATTAAGTATGAATTTCCTTTAGTCTTTACAGAACAGTTTAGCAAAAGAAACGGCTTAATAATTATTAGCAATATATTAGAGGAATACATTAATATCTGGTTAATCTCTCTGGACAATGAAGTAAGCTCTGCTATGGTAGAAAGAGTATGTGAGTTTCTGAACTTAAACTTTATACCTTTACCTAACTATGCGACCAAACATAGACAAGTTACTTGACCTCTCTAAGTCTGTTTCCTCATCTGTAAAACAGGAATGATGCTACTTTCCTCACAAGAATGTTTTAGAGATTAAAAGAACATATATGAAAGGAGTAATGTGGTGTCTGACACATAACAATCACTAAAAGAATATAAAACCAAACAACTAATTTATTCAATGCGAGGTGCTGGGCTTAAGCTTCAAAAACAAATTAAGTACAGGACTTCACCTTCAAGAGGTTCAGGGTCAACTAGGCAATTAAAAATTACCACCAAGTTTTATTACGCTTTACAGGCTTTCTGTGTGGCAAGGGATCCCCAACTACCCATATTGCCCCCTCAGAAAGTTTCTGCACCTTTCCACCCTCCACAATCAAACATGTGATTATAGGAACACTAAATAAGGTAGTGCAAAGACTTCTACTTATTCATGTGGCTGTTAAGTGAACACTATAAAGTAGTTATCTCTCATCAGGGTTATCTATGTTTTTCTAACATATTTTACAATAGAATCTGGGTCCCTGCACTCTGTTGAGGAACACATTCCAGTGTGTTTCTGGGATATATGCAGTCTTCTTAGTTGCTGCACTTCTCTAAACTCAAGCCAGAGTTCATCTTAATTTTTATCTTGTTTTATGTTAATTCATAACCTTCAGTTGGGTTATGAATCACTAAACCATGCTACAAGTTTTAGCATCATACACTAGCTATATATAATTATTCACAAGTAATTGACATAAAAGCACTCTAACTTATCACTGGAGAATCTTATCTGGCAGGTTTCATTTATAGGTGCTATTTATAGGTTGTAGACAACCAAGTTCAACCAGAGAACATGGTATTCTTTGGCTCCTATTATTTTTTTCAAATCATCTTATCAAGTTTACTATTTTTTGTAGGTGTATTTGTGCATAGGGAAGGAAACCCAGGTCTCCCAGACATAATCAGGTTATATTTCTCAATGAATTACTCTTTCACATTCTATATTGATGCAATCAATGATACAGATGTTTCTCATTTCTCTAATTGAAAGAGATCTATTTGAGCAAGAAATTACAGAACAGCAGACAATAAAATATTCATAAAATAATAACCATTTATCTTAGAGGCAATCTTTACTAAGTATACTTCTCTTACACTGAGAATAACTTCACTAATTAACTTTTCTCTTCCTCTACTAGCTCAAAAAATATTCCCAGAAATTAAAGAAAGTAAAAACAACACTAAAAACTATAAAACTGATAATAGTTTCTTTTTACACTGGTCAAAATGTCTTGAGTCAATAAGATTCTGATTTCGGCAACCCGATATATCACTTCACCCAGGTGGCTCCATCTTGACCCAGACACTGCTATAGGCGAACAGATGTTTCTCAAATTTCACATGACATTATCCATTCCACCTGTTTTTGTGACAGCTGATTTACTTTCTGACACTTAAACAAATCTCCCTAACCTCTCCTTCCACCCTCCCTCCAAATCAGGTCACCTCAACAGAGAATTGCCTGAACTTAATGAGATTCTAGTCCAAACCCTTAAGTTTGGAGAGGCAAAAACAACCTCCAGAAAGGGAAAATAAACTTATTGGTGTCACTTGGAAGAGCTCAAGGTGTGGCTGAGCCTGAAATTCTGCTTCTAGGGTCTCAGTCTCCATGCTTTTCTCTAACTACATAATTTTTATCTCTGTAGAATTTCAGATATCCATCCATCCATCCATCCATCCATCCATCCATCCATCCATATACCTTTCAAATTCTTCCCTTTCTAACACCAAGAAGAAAAAAAAAGATTGGAGATGGCGCACTTTTTTTTAGGCAGGTTTATTGAAGGATACTTTACATTAAAAAAGTTTACCTGTTTTAGAGTATATTTCCATTAGTTTTGACAAACACATGCAGTCATGTAACTACCACCACAGTCAAAATAGAGAATAGTCTCACTATCCTAGAAAAATCCTTTCAGGTGATAGTTTATCCTTACTATATTGACAGTGCTGGTAACGGACTTAGTAGTTAATACAAAGTTCTCTTTGACTAACTGGATTAATTATGAGGGAACCAAAAGACACTCTTGATCTCACTTTTTTGCTGGAAAGCTTTCTAAAATGCCAGAGTCCATTTTCTTCTTTATTAAGTAGAGTGGAGAAAGGCAGGTGATATAAGGTCAAGTCACTTGATCAGCTAGGGTTCTTCAGGTGACAATCCTGAGAAGGACTCAATTAAATCAAAGAAAGGAACAAAAAATAAATAAAGGAAGGGAGGAAGGGAAAAAGGAAGCAGCAACAAAGGAGAGGAAATAGCAGGGGGAACTTATTTGTATATTTTGCAGTCAGTCTTGAAGGTTAATATAGACAGAGGATTTATGAAACTCTGCTGAATGTGTGTCCACCCATCAGAGAATACCTGGAAATACTTTTTTAAACTAGTTTTGTTATTTCTTTCATTGTCCTACAAGTTATTTATGTAACAAAACCCCCAGTAAATTAAGGCTTTCTTCCATTGGCCTGAACCAATTGAAATATGATTGCCAAAAATTAGTTTTCATTCCCTTAAATATATAGTTCTCTACAAATTGATGTAAATGCCATCATAATTTTGGGTAGGGTGGGTTTTATTTTCCCTTTTTTAAAAAAAGTTTGGACTTGGATTCCAGAAAATTCGGATTTTTATTATTCAATTGAACTTATTTCCTTATCTTATTGAGAGAATTATCTTTATTTTTCTCTTAATTGGTTTCTGATCTTTTGTCCTAATCTTAACAATGCATATTAACATTTTAAATGACCTCAAATCCTCTGAAAAAAGCAAGATTTAAATTATAAAGTATTTACCTTTGGTTGCTTGGTAGTTGGCTAAAGAGTGCAACATGAACCTGTGCCAATCTTTTGCTTCTTAACTGAAAGCCCATATCTTAAGGAGGATGTGATTCTAATCAAAGATTATAGAGCAATACTATATTCTTAATAGCAGATTAAAGCAATAAAAATAATGATTGCTTAAAAAGGAAATGAATCAATCTCAATTTCTTTAATATGCTGATTATTGTATTGCCACTATTTCCAACAATGAGCCATTGGACTCAAATAGATAATAAAAACAATAAAAATAAATAATCTTAGATGGCTGTGTACTAGATTCTGTTCTAAGAATTGTCACATGTATAAATTCAGTTAATCCTTACTACTTACTACTGAGGATTATTATTACACCCACTGTATGGATAAGAAGATTGAGGTCACATGTCAAGGATCACATGTGACTGAGCCAAGGTATAAATCCAGAAAATCTAGATTCCATGTTTTTAATGATTATACAATACTGCCTTTCACTATTTGTTGAGTAAAATAATTTTTTAACTGAATCTCAGCAACTCACTTACTGATTAAACTTACTTGATTGAGCATCTGTTCAAAAGAGCCTCATATATGTGGATAGTTAATTTTAGATACTGCCATATATAAGAAAATCAGACCCTTTTATTCCTATACATGGTCCTGCGGTCCCTATTTCTGTCCCTAAAATGTCAGTGATCCTATAGCAATCATATCCTTAGCTTGGCATATTATTTTTTTCCATTTCCTGAAACTGGAATGGCCTACAAACATAACAAATATTGATGTGGTTCTCTACTGCTATTGCATCCCTGAAGGTTCTTAAATAACGAATGTGCACATTGGCAATATCAATATCATGCCTTAACATTCAAATGTCAAATATCCAGATGTTTAGCATCATATGTACATGAGCACTAACCCTATGACATAATGGACTAAAATGAGATTTTTCATGGCATTCCAGGAGCATTAGTGTTACTTTATTACAGACTGTTTACATACCATTGAAGATCAAGTGGCAAAAGTAAAGAATAAACATAATCCCAGAATTTGGAATTCCGTTAAGAACAAGAATTTCAGTGAGAGTTGTTAGTTCTGTTAAGAACAAGAATTTCTTGGTTTTCAAATTTGTTGTAAGCACATAGTAATGTATCTAAAACAACATATTTAGGTCAATTTTCATAAGGTAAAGCTTCCCAAAAGATTTTTCTTTAAAGAAGAAATTATTACAGAAAACAGACCAGTAGAAGAAGCAACAAAAATGTTATTATACTTTGAATGTTCCTTTCAAGTGTGGTTGAGAAACATAAAACTTGAAAAAGTGATAAAAATTACATAAAATTATTTTCATTGGTTATATGGCTTGCAGGAAAACCATAACTACTGTTGATTGACTAATAGGTATAGAGTGACTGCTCATCCTAATGTATTGTTACATTTGTTATTCTTTTAATGTTAGATACATTAGTGTGATGTTAAAAAGTGAGGCATGAAAAAAATTATGGCATGAGTTCATACCTTAATTAAAAACATAATAACTACAATAGTTCAGTGAATTTTATGTTATCTTTTTCTGTCAAAGTCAAAGCACAATGAAAAAATGTTACTGTCTCAAAAAACGTGAGGCATAAATATCTTCTGTTGGCAATAATTTTCCTGCATTCTTTTGTTTTATAAGTTAAAACTCATCATTCAGAAGATAGTCACATGAGGAAATAATCAATTATGTATGCTACAAATGCAGACTTATCTCCCAAGTAGAGGAGGTGAGATGTAAGGAGAAAGCTTCTGGGAACCTCCCCCCAATCTTCTCAATCAGAATAATTTCAGTATGTCTCTTTCTCCTTCTCTCCCACAACTCTGTCATTCGTAGCTCTTTTTATTGTACCTATTACAATATGCACTATATTACAATGATTTCTGAATTCTCTCCCAGTTAATTATAAAGATATCTTTTCTCCTCCCAATCCTACTTTTTATTTCTTTCCTCAGAATTCTGTACTTGAATTTTACCATTTGGTATTGTTTCCTTCATTGAATCAAAACTCTTGTTTTTATCCTTGTTATTAAATCAGATCAGAGTGATGCCAGTCTCAGGCTCTTTCCCCTTCTCTTTCTGTCTGTTCAATACCTTACATATTACCATACATACAGCTCATGACTGATTCTGTCAGGAGGACAAACAGTATACTCCCCCAGGTCACCAGGACAACTCCGTGTTTATGCCTATTAATTTAGATTTCAAGTGTAGATGCCTTTGTCTTAAAAGGGGGTAACTAGAATTTACCAAGCAATTCTTAAGTACCAGGTACTGTGTCTTGGGAAGTAAATATTGTCATCCTTAATTTTACAGATGAGGAAAACTGAGGCTCAGATAAATTAAATAATTTTCCTAACATCACGAAGAAAGGGGCAGAGTTAGGGTTGAAACTCAGATCTGAGTGACTCCAAAGCTCATGTTTTCTGCAATATACTATACAGCTCCCCAAAGCAATCCAGATTTTATTTATTTAAAATAAGTATAAGGAGAGCTAAAACAACTTAAGATTCCCTTGTAAATACTGAAACTCAACCTAGAGAGAACAGAACATTCATCATCTGACATGTGCACTTATAATGTTACATACCAGACCACAGCAAACATGGGTTTAGTCAACTTGGGTGCAGGTTAAAAGAAATGTAGGTGAAGCATACTAGACTATAAAAAATTTTGGTGCTTCCTGTGACTCAAATGATTAAGTTTCATCTGAAGCCCATTAACCAAACATAAAATTATACTCATGTGTCTTGCATATGTTAGTTTTTCCTCAGTTTCTTATTAGGAATATATGGAACTTAGGCTGTGTCTTCAGGCTATGTGTTTTGAACAAAATAAACAGCCATACAGTTAAGCATTAATTTAGTCAAACAACTGGTTTGACAAAGTTTCTTTTTTTATTGATTGACCAAGTTAAATGGAGTAGACCAATCTGGCAGAAAAAAAAAATGAAGGTCCTTAAATCAACTGTGAAGTATCTCGCTCTATAAACCCTACCAGGAGAGGGGATCATACAGCTCTCTCTATCATCAACTACAACTTACATCGTTTCTGAGAAATCTTGCCCAGGTTTTTAGATCTGAAAGTTCTGTAAAAACATTTAGTCAATTGTAAGCCATACATCTTGGGGAAATTTACTACAGAATGTTGTTACAGTGCTCCAAACCATGGCACTAAGCTGCCATCAGTAACCTGCCAAGAAAGAATTTTGTGAAGACAGCCCCAAAACGCTATTCAACTGTATATTAAGATGTAAGGAACAAATTGCTTAAGTTTCCAATTGACTAACAGGATACATGTGCAAAGCAAGGAAAAGTATAATTTTTTAAAAAGTATTATTTTATTTATTTGACAGAAAGAAACACAGCTGGAGAGGGAACACAAGCAGGGGGAGTGAGAGAGGGAGAAGCAGGCTTCCCACCCAGCAGGGAGCCCGATGTGGGGCTTGATCCCAGGACCCCAGGATCACGACCTGAGCCGAAGGCAGTCGCTTAACCAACTGAGCCACCCAGGCATCCCAGGAAAAGTAATTCTATAATGAAAACCAAGGCTACATCTATTACTACATTTTTAGGGATTTGTGGTATGGGAGTAGAGGAATCAGATTTACTTTTATCAATGCCCAAGGATATACTTTCATAGTTTATAATTAACTTTTATCATGAAAGAGAGTCTTAAATACCTTCCACAGTCTATATCCTTTAAGGACTTAATGTGGAAAATAATGTATATGAATACATATGTCTGATATGGGGACATGTAGTATGTGCAATAAGGGAAAAAGGAGAAGCTTCAAGGATAATGAATGTACTAAGGCAGTGGCTCTTCTACTTGGTACATGCCTGGGGAATATCTACTCTGTTAAAACACAGCTCACCTGCTCCCACAACCAGCACTCCTTCCCTAGTTTGAGTTTCTGATTTGGTACTTCTGGGGTGACAACCAAGAATTTGTGGCTGGAGGAGTCCCTGTGTTATATTGGTGTGGCTGGTCCAGAGGTTAAACTTTGAGAACCACTGTACTAAGGGCATTAACATGTGAAAATAGAATCTGTGAATCAACCATTTCAAAAGGTCACAAAATAAACTAAAGAATCATTTCAAGGATGGCTGCAACACAGCACTGAACTTTACAGGAGAAAACTGGTAAGCCAGAGAAGTAAAAAATAATAATAATAATTTCAGTACTTGGTTGATAGATTTAATTAGCAAGGGTATTTGTAATATGGTATTCAAAAAACTTTTTTTTAAAAGATTTTATTTATTTGACAGAGAGAAACACAGCCAGAGAAGGAACACAAGCAGGGGAAGTGAGAGAGGGAGAAGCAGGCTTCCCGCCCCGATGTGGGACTCGATCCCGGGTCTCCGGGATCATGACCTGAGCCGAAGGCAGTCGCTTAACCAACTGAGCCACCCAGGCACCCCATCAAAAAACTTTTTTAAAATCACTATATCTCACGTTTCTTTGCCACCAAAACTGTTAATATCTTGGGGGTTTGGGGAAGTTTGAGCATACTTCCAGTAAATCCATACTGACTAGATTTTAATTCCACTATGTTTTTTTCCAAGACTTCACTCCTGGCTTCTGGGCTTCACTTAAGAAAGTGGTCCCTACTCAGACTACTTCAGCTGGCTTCCTTAATTGAAAACATTGGTGCTGCTTAAGGAATAGATGCTAACTTTGGGATGGGAAGGGAGGGGAGTAAGAAAGAGAGCTCAAGCACTTGGCTCGTTGTTTTTTTTTTTTTTTAATTTGGCGTGGTTTAAATCCTGCTGCTTAGATTTGCTACGTGCTTTAATCCCTCTTTTACATGGCCAAATATAAAAAAAGGGGAAAATTCCAAGATTTAAGTCATCTGAACAAAGAGCAACTGGATGATCCAAGAGCAGATGAAAGAAGACCACATTTTTTAAGGGTTTACTTTTTTCAAGAGAATATAATCTCTTAACTACATGCTGCTCAGGACATCTGGACAAATGTGCTTTATTGATATCTGGAAAGAAAGATAAAATTCATAGTAGATTTCATGATTACCATTGTTCCAAAACCTTTTACAACCAAGACCACCACTTTCACCATTTCACCTTTTTTTCAGTTAACCTAAAACAGCCAAATCTAAGTGACCATTTACCCTAACCCCTCTTTTCCACCTTCAGCCTAGATCCCTGAGCCTTCATTTTCAGCATATTGAAAGGTTCTGGCAGTATTTTTCTTTCTCCCAAGTGTTAGTTGTCCTCACCGCCAAAGGACTTAGTAAGACCTACAACTCTGGCTGAGATTCAGGTGAGCAAACAGAAAATGGCATTTGCAAAAAAGATTGAGAAAGTTGTTTCTCCATTAGTCTAATACAGTTTAACTTTTTTCTCTGAATTGACAAACAGTTGCTTTGAATATGTGTGCCTGTTGTGCATGTGTGTGTGTGTATTCTCTTCACTAAACAGGCTAAATCAATCAGCTGTTTAATATCCTGTAACCTAAATTGTAGGATTAAGTCCCTCCAGTCTTTCTTCTTCTGTTGCTTTGCATTTAAATGAACCAGAGTCAGTGGTGGGTCATTCTGAGCAAGAGATAGTTGAGCCTGAAAGTGAAAGAGATAGTTGAGCCTGAAAGTGAAAGAAGCAGGTTCCCTTCATCAAGGGCAACTGGATAACATCTGGTAAAGTGTATTTTGCCTTCACCCACTGTCCTGCTTCCACTGGCCCCTTCAATGTTGCCCATAAGTCTCTCCTCTTACATAGGTGCTGCATTTGGCTTTGCCTTCCTTGGGAAAACCTCCCCACGTTACAAAAGGCCTCCTCTCCCCACTCTCACAGCAAAAATAATTTATCTGCCTTGTGCCACATTTCCCTTGGGATTAAGGTGAGACCTAATCTCATCTGGGGTAAAGTGTTAATTAGTGGTTTAACGCATTACTTAATTTACAATATGCATGTAAACTGGTAAGAAGTTCAGAGAAATAACTCTCTAATAATGGGACTTTCAAGGAATGTGTCAGGTTTTTCTGTAGGACATGTTTTTGGTCTGGGATATCGTTCCTGCAAATCACTCCATCACAAATATCTAACTTCCTGGTGCATATACTTGATTTATTCCACTTCTGAAAAAATAGTAAATCCTATCTGAGGTTTCTAGTATACACCTAGTATCTCAGTTTTAGATAGGCAGTGGCTCCCAGTCAGAATCTCTTTAATTAGAGTGTTTCTTGAGCGTTTACTTTTTTCAAATTATTCTGCCAGAGGATTGTGATATGTGCTCCTGCTTGGGAACCATGGAAATACAGAAATAACAGCATTCTGCTCCATCAGAAGGCAAAAAGTCCAGGCCTGATATTGCCTCTGCTTACAACGTTGCTTAAACACAGTTTCTCAGTTCATGTCAAATTATGAATTTTTCTGGAAAGAATGCAACATTAACTTCCAAGAGTATATATTCTTTCATTTGTTCTCTCTCACTGCCTCTCATCCCTCTGCTTATCTAATATCAGTGGTTAGTTGACCTGCTTACAGGGCCATGTAAGGAAAAATTCGGAGAAATTTTTTAAGGTGAGGCGGACCAGGACTTGATTTCAGTGCTTTCAAATGTTCATTGTCACCTAATATACTTGGGACAATTACTTAAAATTTCACATAATAATACAAAGCACATGGAAATAAGCATGGTGGAAAAGTGATTCTGGAAAGTCAACTAATAAGTTTACATTTCTCCAGATTCTGTCCAAAAAATAGAGAGAGACTCACAGCAGAAAATTCATTTACCATACGTAGAATTGGTAATATCTAGGGGAAATAATGAGGGGGGATATTAAAAAAGAGGAATTTGTCAAAGAAAAGAGATGTGAAGGAGGCTGATATGAACTGAAGACAGAGGTTTCACTTTTCAGAGGCTAGAGAAATTGAATCCTGGTTTATAAATATTTTTCTCCTTGTGTTTTGGTTAACACCAACAAGCCTCTTTTTTATGTTTCCAGTTTCTATTTAAATTCTAATTGGCTAACAAAGTGTTATATTAGTTTCAGGAGTAGAATTTAGTGATTCATCACTTACATATAACAGCCAGTGGTCATCACAATTGCCCTCCTTAAGGCGCATCACCCATTTAGTTCATACCCCCCCAATGACCTCCTCTCCAGCAACCCTCTGTTTGTTTCCTATAGTTGAGTCTGTTTTATGGTTTGCCTCTCTTTTTCCCCCCCTCTGTGTTCATCTGTTTTGTTTCCTAAATCCCACATGAATGAAATCATATGGTATTTTTCATATTGACTTATTTCACTGGGCATAATACCCTCTAGTTCCATCCATGTCATTGAAAATGGTAAGATTTCATTCTTTCTTACAGATGAGTAATAGTTCACTGTATATACTACATCTTCTTTATCCATTCATCAGTCAATGGACATTTGGGCTCTTCCATAATTTGGCTATTCCAACAGGCTCTTTAGTGTAAGTTTAAAAATATCCTTTACTCATAGCTGTCACTTATAAGAGTCTAGAGACACCAAATTCCCTTTGGGGGGAATCTTCATTCATTTCTGGCTTTGTAAATATTATAGTTTTATTGTTTTAATATGATAATATTTATTACTATAAATTTGAATTATCACCATTTTAATTATGTACAATCTGGTATGAGAGGGGAAAATTAGATGTTTTATCTTCAGTTTGCCAGGAAGAAGTAAGATACGTAGGTGATGACCACCTTGAAGTTAGAACATTAGTTAATATCTGGGAAGCCTTGAACAACTGAGTGTGAGTTAGCAAGGGATAGGAACATGGTACTTTGATACAAAAGTGAAGCTTTATACCTCTAGTTATTTGACCTTAAGCAAGTCACTTCCCCTCTCAGAGCTAGAGTTTTGTCATCTGTAAATAATACTACGTCTAGGGAGTCCATTCATATCTGTCCTGCAATAGAGTTTAATTCTTCTTCATTTGCCTCAGCTTTTTGAGTAGTGAATATTAAAATAAACTTTATATTAACGAAAGGCATTCCTTCACCAATTCCCCCACTCTCATGGCTAATAACATTTTTATGTTTTCAGTATTGATGACAGGCTTTTTGCATGTTCTCTCATGGGATAATCACAGCTACACTGTATGATGGGTTTGTTGTCCTCATTATTTTTGTGAAACTGAGGCTTAGAAATTTTAAGTGGCCAACTCCTGGTCATTCACATCATGGAGTTAAATTCACATCTGTGTGACACCAAAATACATACTCCCAGTGTAGCATGGCAGGGAACCATGCAGACTTGATTACATAAGGATGGAAGCAGCATATTTTAAACTTGTGTCAGAATAAGTTCCTATGTGAATTTTTAACTGACTACTTAGAATCTATTCCATGAACCTAAACCAATACCTTTCTGGCTAGGACCCTCATTTAAGGGGTTACTCTTTTAAATAGTGTGTGTCTCTTATTTATTTTTTTGAGGGAAGAGCTTTTTTTACCCTTGAAATTGTATAGCACAATATCAATAGCATGTCTAATTTATTTCTGTTCTGGTTGGTGCTAAAACCTATATTGTGCATCAGACATTTTTCTGTTAAAAGATTTTACATAAAATTTATTCTTTAAAGATAACAGCCACCTCTCAGTGATAAAATTAAATTGAATCTTTCTTAAATATTTACTATTCAGAACAGTCACTTCTTAAATGGCTAATTAATTACTTATGTAGCTTCTAATGTCCCCCATAAAATGTACCATGCAATTTGTCTTTGTCAATTGACTGAAATGATAATTCTCTAATTATCTCCATCTTCATCAGAAAGGCTGAGATTGACTAGAGGAAAACAATAATGCTACTGAAACTGGGAGTGTTGTATATACTGGAGCCTCATCATAAATGTTCCCTGGGGGCCTGGTTGGTCCACCTTCCATGTTTTCATGGATCTAATGATATCATGTAGAAATTGTACTTAACAATCCTCTTGTAGTTTTATACAGCACAAATGTGAGGGCTTTGTGGACCAAAGAGATCTGGTTTCAAACCGGGCTTAGTCACTTGCTGCATGACTTTATACAAGTTATTTAATTTCTCTATGCCTCATTTTCATATAGAAAATGAAAATAACATGTATACCTTGTGGGACTCTATAAGGATAAAGTGAGTTAATGCCTACAAAATATACAGAATAGTGTCTGGTATATAATAAATTCTTAATGTTAACTTGAATTGTTACTGGCTAGAATTGAAGACTAATTTATTTTGTATCTCTACAGTATAGTATATGGCTTTATTCACTTCTTATTTAGGGACTACTTTTTTCCTGAAGCTCTAGAAAAAGTTGACGATGGTAGAAGTTCCAGCAAATAGAGTTTCTGGGAAAGCTAAAAGAATATGACATTGTTTAAGAACCTATTTTCCTCTCTACTGGGACTCTTGGCAAATCTGGAGAGGTCAAAACTAATGCCACATCAGCTGGAGATGTTAAGTATATTGCTGCCTTTGGGGGGAATCTTCACAAAATCTATAGAGGTATTATTTCTGTGCAGATTATCAACTTCTCTTGAAGAGGCATTATTTACAAAGGAAAGAATAGGCAATACATTCTCTGAGACATCCTGAGGGAAGAACAGCCTGATATCATGACCGGATTTAAATAGTTCTTCTGGTGGCAGTCTGCCTCTATTTTGCACTGTAGGTCAGTCATGCCCCATGTATCCTTCCTTAAGGTAAACCTCCCAGTGCCACAGGCCAAATGAATGATTTAACTCACAACTCACAAAGGAAATGGACCACATGCAACAAGGTTCTAAATAACAAATGGTCTTTCTGTGAACAGTCTGTAGATTGTATCCAGTGATAACCTGGCCTGTGAAATAGAAGAACATAAGGTCTTTAACTAAAAATAAAACAAAACAAAAAATCATTGATTGCTATTGATTGCAATCACACTAGGTTCTTGGAACCATATTAGGCATGACAAAATTGGAGTATGATGAATCAAGTCAGTAGCCCAGAGTCCTTCCACTTTTGGAGGAAGAAAAAAAGTGATTTTGATTCTCTTCTCTAGCCCAGGGGACTTGAGAAGGCAAAATGCTCTTCTTGGCCTGTCAAAGAGAAAACTCTCCTTCTTTCCCCCACTCAGCCTCTCAGTAAGGAGGGAAATAGTCACTTTGAACTCAGTGGCCCTTACAAGTACCAGCAAAGCGATTTTGCTGTAGAGCTTTGAAAGTAATACCAAACATTTGCCAGAAGCAAGGAGGAGTGACCACTGTTTTCGGCCCAGAAGATCACTTCCTCCCCAAACTTTGGCAGTTTCTTAGATAGGATGAACTGGCATTCTCTGCCATATCACATCAGGTAGGAGGAACAATTTTTCTCTTATTTCTTAACACAGGGTTGGCAGGCAGCAGATCTGTGACCCCGGTCAAGGTGCTTGTAGATAAAGTTGACAAATAAAGTACAGGACAAGTCCAGTTAAATTTGATTTACAAATAAAAAAGTAATTTCTTTTAGTGTAAGTATATGCTTTTGGGAAACACCAACACATACAAAAATGTGTTCCTTATCAAAATTCAAGTTTAACTGGGCATCCTGTATTTTTATCTGTATAATCTGGCAACTCTAGTTCTAAGGTTTTTCTATTTCTCTACTATTCTTCTCTCCATTTTTCCCATCCCCCTACCTGATTATAAAGGACCCTGGAATATAAAATCCAAATAAAGAAAACCACAAAATATAGAATTAAGCAACAAAATTTGATTCAGCACAGTGCTACTACAGGGAAAATTTAAAAAACAGTATATATTCTCTAGTCCCTGCCCTCATAGCTTTTCTGGAATGAAAAGTTTGTGGCCAAATTAAGTTGCTTGGGTCCACATCTCATTCTGTAGGTGTTAATGCAAAAGGAGGGTAAATCATATTTTTTTTAAAGATTTTATTTTTTTATTTGACACAGAGAGACACACAAGTAGGCAGAGAGGGAGGAGGAAGCAGGCTCCCTGCTGAGCAGAAAGCCAATGTGGGCCTCTGAGCAGGCCTCGATCCCAGGACCCTGAGATCATGACCTGAGCCAAAGGCAGAGGCTTTAACCCACTGAGCCACCCAGGTGCCACAAGTAAATCATATTCTTAAAGACTCAAGTGGCTTTCACTTCTATATAAATCTGAGATATATTCTCAGGCACTGACTCTCTGCTACCTTAACTACATTGTGATTCTCTACCAAGTGCATCATGATATATAAAATTTGGGTAATTCACAGCACCAACAAAACTCAAAAGAAATAAATATTTATAAAGGAGTTGAGAGCGCATAATTATATATACCACTTGCTGTAGAGAGGCATATCTTTTGCCTATTTAAAAAAAAAAACACAAATTCTCCTATCTGTAGGGTGTAAGGAAATTTTCACAACTTAGCCTCAATAGAACCATAAAAATAGTTACTTTGCTATTTATTTCTTTAAACGAATTATCTTGAATAAATTAACTGGCCATATTCCAGTTGGTTTCTATAAATCCTCAGGGAGGTAGGCTGATAATAAATTGTGCTTCTCTAATCTCCCTCCCCTGAAGTCCAAGCATTAAATTCTGCCTGAGAAGTCTCTTCTAGAAAGTATTTTTGATGCAATGTAGAAGAAACACTTTCCATTTTAGTAAGGCTATATGTATTGGATGCCAACAGACACTTTGGTAATTTCTGTCAACCAGTTAATTAATTGTGTCTCTATCATTTTGAATGGGGTGGTGGTGGTGGTGGTGGTGGTGGTGGTGGTGGTGGTGGTGAAATTAGTCAAACTAATTTTTACATTGTCCTCATTGGAGTGAACACAGACTGTGGTCCCTACAAATATAATATATCTATATCTGTTTTCCACTTTTCTTAAATTAGTTTGCACTTTTCTAGTCACATCTATTAATTTCACCTTTACAGTGCAGTTGAGGGAAGGACATGACTCTCTTACTCATTAAAATATGTTGCTCAAGTGTTAAAAGACATAAATTAAGGATATATGTATGATGTCTTCGACTGATAGAAGTTTCCTAGGACACAGGACTAGAAAAGTTCCCAACAAACCAAGGTGAGTTGGTCAGTATTTATGTATAGTTATGTATGTATGTATTTATGTATATGTGTGTGCATGTGTGTGTAGAACCTGCAAAATACACATTACCAAAACTTCCAGATTTTAACATTTAGAGGCATTTAATTTTTTTTTTGAAACTTACTAAAATTTAAGGTAGTTAAAAAACCCATTACAGCAACTGGCAAGCGTGGATAGAAGGTTAAGAGAAGCAAGGATATTTGTAGGCTCTTATTTATGTGTTTTTCTTTCTAACGCCTGCCAATCTTCCAAGTCAGGAAATATTTGCACATGTTCTAGACATCTTCCTGAAGGTATGAGACTCTCTTGAAACCATCCTTATACTTGGCCATGCCAACAACACTACAGCAAACTACAGTACCCTGAGAAAAAAATATACTCTTTCAAGCTTCCTAAATGACTCATTCAGCAGAAAGTATTAAAAAAAAAAGTAAGACTAATATTTCCATCCTTTGGAAATATTTATCTCTACACACTGCCACCTTTTTTAATAGTCAGGGTAGAAAGTTACTTAGGTGGTACAATTTTGAAAGGCCAACCTGTCTCCAGCATTGGCTTAGCAGGGTATCATTAGTCAATTCTTTCCATCAAGGCACATCTGCCGGGTGCCTGTTAAAATATGTCATTTTGGAGGGGGATCACTTTTGTACACATCTTTTTAGTCCCACAAGAAATTGTGCCAAGCACCCATATGTATTCTGCTAGTTTCAGAGAGATTACACAGGTGATCAAGATAGATTTTCTGAAGACGTCTACTTTTTTCATAATACCTACTTGTACGATGACAACACTAATAATAAAGGGAGAAAATTAGTGTAAGCAGTAGAAAACATATATCCACATTGCAAGTTTTGCTTGTCATATATCTCTGATGCCCTCGTGCCTACTATGTGCAAGACACTTTATTAGGTCCCTGGAGAAATTTGCAAACTAGTTTTAAAAACTAATACATTCGTAAGCCTTCACTCCAAGACTTGCAGCTGGGTTTTCTACTATCATTCCAACACTTTATTTTGTGACAAGGTGGGAGGAACTTGGCAGTTTGCAAAATTCTTGTAGAGGTTAACCATAGGAAAGCCTCAAGACATAAGTTCTGTTGAAACCTGTACATCCATTTGATGCAACAATATACAGAGAATTTTACTTAGGCAATATACCTGGTATATGCATTTCCTCACCTCAATGCTAAATCTGCCTCCATCCACCTGCTCAATTCTTTTCTTTTGCCAGCTCTAACCTTTCCTTAGCCCCTACACATAATTTATTCCAGCCTAGACTCTGAGAGAAATTCTATTGTTAGGCAGGGACCATACAAGTAAACCCTAAATTAAATATATATAAATTATTATGTAATTTATAAAGTATATATATTTGCATATATATTTCTGTGTATATATACATATATATATATATACACACACATACAATTTTCACCCATGTTCCTACCCTAAATTATATCTATCTATCTTTGACCCAGGTTCCTAGAAATGCATCTGTTAAAAAATACCCCAAACCTTTAAAATTTGTTAATTTTTAATATCTCTACCAATCAGAAATCAATCATCCACAAAGGAAATACTGAAGTTCTGTTTTATATTTGAGAGGCACTAACTTTTTCAATTATCCTTTGTTGTCTCTGTCATCTCTGGGGCTACCAACAGGAGCAGTAATTGAGGCATAAAGTTTCTGCCTCTGGAAACCGGCCCCTTCTCACTAGAAAAGAATCAAGAAGTGACAGCAAGCAACCTCTGTTTTCCGAGGGCTTTCAAGAGTCTGAGTAGGAATTTAGTCATGAGCTTCAAACGTCCTTTAAAGGCCATCTGATTTGTTTCTGTCCACTTCTGAAATTCCAAATCCCAGAAAAATTCCTCAGACTTGAGTGTGTCTTAGTGCTCGTCATGAAGGAAACAAATATGCTGAGGGACACATCATGAACAATCTTCATAACTGAGCTCAGTTCACTCAGGTTCCTATATATTCCGATACTTGGGCAGATATTTTTTTTCAACTGGTTGATCTAGTTGGATGTTTTATGACATTGGATAGTAAACGTCGAGCTGAATACAATATAGTAGTTAAGAACACAAAGCTAAGAGCCAGGTAAATTTTGCAATTTACTTGGTTTGTGAATTTGTTTAGTAACTCAAGTTCTTGGATCCTCAGTTTCCTCACTTATGAAATGGGAGGATGATGATAACAATTGTGCTCATGTTATAACCCTCTTATGAAATATAAATGATAAAATGCAAATTAAGCACTAGGAACAATGTAAGCATTCAGTAAATTTTACCCACTTTTAGGACATTAAGCTCACTATCTCTAAAGTGACTAAAATTTCATTCTCCATGTTTTTTCTTCCTCATCCAATTTGTATACCAGTTAATTTAATTTAATTTAATTTTTTTTCCTCAGAGCCAAGAAAACCTATCTTTCTGTGAGGACTCTTAAACTTATCCTTTTTGATTATGGTGATGTTTTTGTTTTGTTTTGTTTTGTTTTGTTTTGTTTCTCTTCAGAGTTAATGATTTATACAAAATGTTACCAGCAGTGCTTAGAATATAATCAATCTTCTTTTCCCTCAGGGGACCCTGAATAAGCCAACCTCCTTTCCCTATTTATAAAGGGACTCTGCCTATAAATGACATACCTAAAAGGAGCTTTCCTATTTTTCCAACACAAATTACACAAAAACCACTTCTATATCATTATTTCTCCAACTGAAATGACATACAATTTACATCTAATATTTCCTCTCCTTCTCCATGCTCTGGTGGAGGAGGAATTTGTTATAACCAAACTAGATATAGCTAAACAGAGAAAAATAAGACTGCAGGTTAAAAAACTGCTTATATATTCTGATATTCTTTGATATTTTAGCACAAGTTTACTCATAGACCTCTCCGTAAGAACCTGCCTTCAATATAGCCCCAACAACATAAAAATTTAAGAGCTTCCACTTTTTCTTTGACACCTCCAGAGAACTACCATGGCACATTCATTTCTAAATGCAATTTTAGCATCACTCACAAAACTACCTTATACACACAGATACACAAATATGTTGGAAATTCTTAAAATCAAGTTAGGACTCTTTCTTATTTCAAGAGTTAGAATTGCCAAAATGCAATCTGCTAAAGTGTCTGTTTCATAAAATGTCCTGGAAACCCAGCTAACTAATTTTTAGTGGTCAGATACTAGAGGATCAAGGAAAGCAAGAAATCTTGATTCTTCAACCACCTTTACTGAATTTACTGAGAATATGACCACAATCCTATATTTATCCATATATCAATACATATAATTTATATTCTATATAGTATAACTTCTATATATATGCAAAACTATAGTATATATGCAAATACATGTATTTGGATATACATGTATATATGAATATATGTATATATACATATTTCTACATATATAGTGTATATATGTATATGCAAAATAAAACAAAACTAAATTTTTAGTATATTAGACATAGAGTACATTAATGTTTCTGGCACTTCTCCTACTCATTTCCATCTCTATTTAAAACAGTTTATAAAGGGCTGCCTGGGAGGCGCAGTTGATGAAGCATCTAACTCTTGGTTTCAGGTCAGGTCATGATCTTAGGGTCATGAGATTGAGCCCTGTGTGGGGCTCCATGGCTCAAGTTGTTATCTCAGGGTCATGAGATTGAGCCCCGTATGGGACTCTGCACTCAGCATGGTGTTTGCTTAAGATTCTATCTCCCTCTTCCTCTGCCCCTCCTGCTCATATTCTCTCTCTCTCTCTGAAATACATAAATAAGTCTTAAAAAAATAAAATGGTTTCTAAAAACTGTCCACATAAATTTTCCTAGGACTCATAAATTAGGAAGAGTTTTAGTTATATAAACTAAGTATCAATTTTGCAATTTTGTGTATCTGTTTTTAAGTAACTATTATTCCTCCCACACATAGTGATTTATACTTATTTTTTACAAATTTTTCTTATAATTGGTAAGATCTTATCTGATTGACCAAAGACACAATGCTACAGTTTACTAGTCTTGGATTTTGTTTAGAAATACATATTTGTCTCCATATATTTGAATTTATCTTTTCTATCCCCAGAACAACTTCATAAAATCAACTTAATTAGAAATCAAATATATGAGATCATAACTTTTGCTTTACCACAACACATCAAATATAGAATTTGAATTTCTCCCCATGTATATCTGTAAACTTACTAAACAGATTACAGTAGCTGTGAAAAAATTAACTGTGGCCTCCTAAGAGCACAAATCCCACATATAACTGATTTTCACCTTTTGGACCCATAACATTATTGCTTCTTTCTCGCTCAAGATTTATCAGGAGGCAGAAGTAAATTTTGATAGAACACAAAAAGGAAAAGATAAGCCTACAACTCAGAGCTTAAGTTGTATTCCGCAGTTGGAGAGATGTCATGGTTAAAATAGAAATATTCAATTTTTTCCCAATGCCTTTAAATCTCACTACCTGCCGCTAATTTGGTCTCCTGAGACTCAATTTACTTAGGTCATATTAGTTTGTTTCACCCCTGTTGCAAATATTCAATCTCACTTCTCTTTTGAAAAAAACAAACAAACAAACAAACAAACTTGTGTCCTGGAGTCTCAGTTAGAAGCTTCATTATACTTTCTAAATTAAGGGAAAAACAAAACAAAAGAAAAAGCTGACATCCCGAATTCCTCCCTCATTTTACCCAACCTCACCCTACCTTTCTATTTCCTTCCTGTTATATATCACTCCTTCCTCAAATGTAAAATCCCTAATCATAGGGAAACAAACATCCTTCCTATGTCTACTATATGTATTATAGTATATCAATAAAAACAATAAAATCCCCCCCAAATGTTTTCTGATCATTCTAACTAGCACCTAGTGACTAACACAGTGCTTGGGACATAGTAGGCATTTGATGAATATATTTTTAAAAGATTTTATTTATTTGACAGAGAGAAACACAGCCAGAGAGAGAACACAAGCAGGGGGAGTGAGAGAGGGAGAAGCAGGCTTCCCGCAGAGCAGGCAGCCTGATGCGGGGCTCAATCCCGGGTCTCCAGGATCATGACCTGAGCCAAAGACAGAGGCTTAAGCAGTGAGCCACTCAGGTGCCCTTGATGAATAATTTTAAAAAATTTTGTTAGGGAAAATTTTAACATTCAAAGCAGTGTTTTTATTTAAGGGATAAATTTAATATTTCCTAGGTAGAACAGCAGGAGCGTTACTTAGGAAAGGCTAAGCCCCACTTTTGAGGCATATTGTCATAAGAAGGTGAGGCCACAAGAAAAAGGCAGGACCAAGAGAGGGCTCTGGACTTATGGTACTGCACTAGGAAGGAACCACAACCCAGTAAGCCTATAACCTCAAGTCAGCTTCAGCTTCAGCTCCTGTGCCGAAACTTGCAATGTATAATAAAATGCACAGTGTTATGCACTTTATGGGCACTCAAGCAATATTTGTTGGCTGACTTAATTGAGTTATATTTGCAAAATGGCAAGGATGTGAGGAAAATTTCCTACCTAAAAAGAAAGCATTCACAGTGCTAGACATTTGGTAGGCAAATAAACAGTATAATTTCAGCCTAAAAGGAAAAATACTCAAACCCTTATCCAATAGGCCTAGTGGCTAGGCAACCCAAATGTCAGCACCATATTTCTGAAACTTAATTTAAAATATCATAAATTGTATGCCATCAACTTTGAAGACATTTCTTTCCTGCCTTTCTGTTCCCACTCCCTGCTCCAACTTCAAATCCAGAAAATGTAATTAATAAGTCTAAATCTCACCTGTCTGGTGAGATTTCCAAGTAAAAGTAATGTGTCAAGCAATGACTTTAAAAAAAAACAAAGTTAAGAGTGATACATTTGACAGTGTTTTGAAAAGAAATTTCCATATTCAACAGTGTTCTTCCAGAGTGAAAGCAATTCAGGAATTTGCTTGTGATTTTAATGCCACACTTTCATACATCTGACTTAATCTGCCGACTACCAAGGGGCAGATGGCTCTTCTACTATATCTCAAGGATAGATGCTTACTTATGCCCTGAGTATATTTTTAAGTTTTAGAACAGTAAGCTATTTGGGGCATTCCCTTCCTTCTGCTAACATTAATTTCATTCCAATTAAGTACTGGACACGTGTGACAATTAAGCTCTAGACCCAATTATAGAGTTTTACCTTATTCCAAGTAACTTTTTTCTTTGCTTGAAATGGTTACCTTAAACATTTTCCTACTCACTGCCTTTTCTGCCCTCACCATTTGCAAATGGCAACATGGGAATAGATGACTGAGATTAAAAGTTCAGTCAATAGTTCATGAAACTCAAGGTAAAATGGTTCGTTTTGGAGATTGAGTTACTTGTCTTACCCTACTAGTAATCTGCTTAACAAAATGGTATTAGTTATCAGTAACATATAATGAAATATCTTACCTTCCCAATACACCTGGTATTCAGTTTTATCTTTTCGTCGGGTATTATAGTATTGAGCTAAAATATGAGGTCTTGTAATCAAGTGAAAGAGTAAAGAATAGAAAAAAAATGATGCCAACCATTTTATATGGTGAAATGTGGAACTACTTCAACTAACAACCAATTAGCAACTTCTATTATGCAGGGGATATAAAGGGGTGATATAGGGGTTAGTAAAGGTGAAGGGGATATAAAACAGTTACAAGTATGCTGCTCACAATAAGAATAAAAATAGTTTACATTTTATTGAGTTCTAGGCACTATACTGGGTATATTGTCAAAAAGCCAGATGAAACCCTTGGGATTATCTAATCGAACACATTTATTTTATAGTTGAGTAAATTAGCCAAGAAAAGACAAGTTACACTGGTAGTGTCAGTTAGTGTCAGTTAGCGGAAGTCAGTTTGCCACCCACTATGCTACCCTAAAGGGTCTTGGTCTCCTTCTTAATATTTCATAGAATAACTGTGGTCTCTCTGTGTACATTGCTCTTTGGGAAATTGTTTATTTTTCTAATAATACCCTTAAAAACAAGTTCCAATCTATTTTCTTTTTACTAATATGGCCTCACATGAGAAATTCTAAATATCCCTCTACTTCAAGTGACAACTCATAAGCTATGAGACTAGCAGCTAAAGGTGGAGAGGAAACTATATTTTATGGCTCTACTGGGGGGGGGGGGAGAACAGTACTTTCTCCTGACAAGAAAAATAAAAATAAAACCCACTATTTTAAGTGGGAGAGGGTAGAAAGATAGGCATCTAATTAGAAGAAAAAGCAGGAAAGTTAAAGGGTTACAATGTGGAGTGTGCAACTCAGCCTTCATTTCAATGTGCACAGACCTCAGCAGACAGCTGGAAACCTGCCAGAGAACAAGGCCTTGGAAACAAGCTGGAAGACATTGGAGAGACCTTAACCAAAACAAACACCAGCAGGGGATGTGGTTGGCAGCACTGAAAAAGCAAAGGACTCTATGAGTCACTGACATTAATTTTGAATGGTATCATGCTTCCATTTTGTCATACAAAGTATTTATACAGCATTTGGTACTGTATAATACATACATACACATGTATATATTATATATATATATATAATATATACAAATATGTTCTTTCCCTAGATAATGTAACATTACAAACATTAGAAATATAGAAAAAATATGGAATAGAAAATTACATGCAGTATCTTACTTCTATTTATCCTTTTTCACATGTATGATTTTTTAACATAGCTATAATCAGAATATACATATGATAATATGGAATACTTGGCTTAACATATTGAAGATAGTTCTATGGTGCTAGGTATCTTCTAAACATCGCTTTTCAGAGCCAATGAAATTGACTGAGTAGGTATTTACTTTATCTTATTTTCTATTTTTATTTATTTATTTATTTTAAGATTTTATTTATTTGACAGAGAGAAACACAGCTAGAGAGGGAACACAAGCAGGAGGAGTGAGAAAGTTCAGAGAAGCAGGCTTCCCGTTGAGCAGGGGGCCAGATGCAGGACTCAATCCCAGGACTCCAGGATCATGACCCTAGCCAAAAGCAGACGCTTAGTGACTGAGCCACCCAGGTACCCCTATCTTATTTTTTAACTATTTAGGATTTTGCTGAATTTGTCTTTTCACAAATAATAACATCAGTAACACGCTATTTTTAAATTTTATCAAATCTTGTAAGGTGTTATTAGTTCCATTTTATAAATAAGGAAATGTATACTCAGAGGTTAAGTGACTTGCTCAACATCATAGATAATTAATGGCCAAGAAAGTACTGAATCAGGTCTGCCTGGTTCCAAAGGAGGTCCTTTTCAGTACAATATGCCACCTTTCTGCTAAAATAAATCTTTATGCTTTTTCTACATTTTTGGTGTTTATTATAGATTTCCAAATGTGGGATTATTGGCATGAAAGGTATGAACATTTTTAAATAATAATTTATTTTATTTTTTCAATGTTCCAAGATTCATTGTTTATGCACCACACCCAGTGCTCCATGCAATATATGCCCTCCTCAATACCCATCCCTCCATTCCCTCCCTTCCAAAACCCTCAGTTTGTTTCTCAGAGTCCAAAGTCTCTCATGCTTCGTCTCCCTCTCTCATTTACCCCAGTTCACATTTCCTTTCCTTCTCCCACTGTCCTCCATGTTACTCCTTATGCTCCACAAGTAAGTGAAACCATACGATACTTGACTTTTTCTGCTTGGCTTATTTCACTCAGCATAATCTCCCCTTATTTTCCATGAAGGAGGTACTGATTTACAGTAACACCATCCCAAGACTTTTTACATAACTAAATTAATTTGAGGTAGGAAAAAAGAGGTCTCTCAATGAGTGACAAAGGAAAATATGTCTAATGTGTAAGTAAAGCATCTGTAGTCACCTACCTTCTGTAACAAAGTTTCTGCTTTGAAGATCTGGTGGTGGAAAGTGCTCTCTATCTCTGGATCTGCACAGGTATATATAAAATCCTTAGGAATTACAAATATGTACAGGACCTAGCATATGGTAGGTAGATACTTCATGGAGATTCTGTTAAAAGGAATTGACGTGGACTTCTGGCTCCTGATAGGAATGTGGAAAACTGGAAAGAGTGCTACCCCTACCCTAGGAACAACAACAAAAAACTGAATAATCTACAAAATCATAATTTTTATTGAACCCAGAGAGAAGTCTTAAGGCAACCACCTAGCTTGATGTCTGAAGAAAGAGAAACATTTGCAAGGAGAGATGGAACATGTGCACAAGTTCACCTGTGGCTGCAGGGGAAAGGCAAGGTCATCACAGAAGGTGGTATAAAGAATTCAGCTACATCTCTAATGAACTGATAAAGGCCAGGTATAAGCTAGCCTGAAAGTACAATACCCTTGCGAGCCATAGATATAAGAGGAATTTATACACACTCACAGGATTTCTTTCATGGATTTACAGTACTGACTTAGTAGAGAGCAGAAGCCATTGCAGTAGGAAAAGCATGAAATCATGTCCAATTCCTTTCTGCCTAAGGAATAAGTATCCTTAAGCTTTGAGGGAAAGGCAATAAACTGTTCCCCCCAGGGGAATAGAGGAAGACCTACTGCAGCTGGGGGAAATGTAAAATAATAATAATAATTCCTCTACTTTTTGGGAGAGGAAGAAATTAGTCCTGGGCCCAGACCATTAAGAAGTATTTTACCATCAGCAGAGGGAAAGGGTAAATAAGAAAGTCCTACTTCTATGACCTAGAGGCACAGGACCTGCCTAAGCCTAAGGTTGAATAAAGAAAAGAGAGAACTCCTCCTTGTCCTACACCAAAACAAACAAACAAACAAACAAAACCAGAGAATTCTTCCCTGTCCCAGGCTAACAAGCACTTAATAAGAAGCAAAAGCAGCATACCTTTGGGGAGGCACAAGAGCATGAAGAGAGAATCTCTTTGAAGCACAGATGCACAAGGGAGGTCAAACTAAAGCTGAGAGTAGAGCAGGAAAATGGAGAAACCCACCACAATGCTAAGCACATGGTAACAGAGTAACTTGAAGCTGGTGATGAACTGAGGGTAACCACAGCAACAACATAAATCAAAAATAGTTCATCTTCTTAGATTGACACAACCTGCCATATTAGTGACCTAGAATAACAAGTGCCCATTTCAAGGCATAATTACTATTTACTTCAATCTCTAGTATTCTACCAGCAATGTTTGTCATTCAAAGAAACATTCTGAGAAACAAATAATCAAGCAAAAAAAACAAAAACAAACAAAAAAAAACCTCTCAAGAGACAAAGCAATCAATACAACCAGGCTTAAAGATGACTTGGATATTCAAAGTATGAGACAGAAAATTTAACATGACTATAATATGTGAAAGGTTTTAGTGAAACATATGGAAAATATACATGAACAAATGGAGCTTTCAGCAATGATGTTAACTATGAAAAACTCAAGTAAAATGCTAGAAATGAAAAACAGTAAAAGAGCTAAAAAATGTCTTTGACAGTCTCATCATCTGGCTCAAAAAAGTTGAGAAAGGAATCAATAAAAAAAAATAATGGATCCAAGTGAAACACAATGAGGACAGAGAATAAAAGCAAATAAACTTAAGCATACATGCACACACACATAGAAACACAATAGAGCATCCAAGAGATGTGAGTTAATATCAAATGGCCTAACAAATATAAAATTCCCACATGAAGAAATAGAACAAAGCCAAAAGAATTGAAGAGATAAAATGTCAAGAGTTTACCCCCCAAAATAAAATATGTCAAATTACAAATATCCAAGAAGTTCAGACAACCTCAAGGATGAAAAATAGCCCACCAGAGACACACAAAGACACATGTAAAAAGCTAAAAACCTAGACATTTCATATTTAAACTGTTAAAAAACAAAGTTAAAGCAAAAAGTCTTAAAATCAGTAAGAAGAAATATACAAAGGGACAAAGATAAGAATGACAGTACACTTCAGAAACTATGCAAGCCAGAAGACAATAGAGTAGTATCTTTAATGTGCTGAAAGAAAAAGAAACTATCAATATAAAATTCTATATCCAATGTAAATGTATTTTAAAAATGAAGAAGAAATGACAGATTTCCAGGGCGCCTGGGTGGCTCAGTTGGTTAAGCGACTGCCTTCGGCTCAGGTCATGACCCCGGAGACACGGGATCGAGTCCCACATCGGGCTCCCTGCTCGGCGGGAAGCCTGCTGCTCCCTCTCTCATTTCCCCTGCTTGTGTTCTCTCTCTAGCTGTGTTTCTCTCTGTCAAGTAAATAAAATCTTAAAAAAAAAAAAAGACAGAAAGAAATGACAGATTTCCATACAAACCAAGGCAGAGAATTCATTACCAGAAGCCCTGCACTATATGAAACATTACAGAAAATTCTTCAGGCTTAGGAAGTATAGAAACTTGGATTTGCCCAAAGAAACTAAAATTCCAGAAATGGTTCAAATGAGTAAAACGATAAGAAAATTAACTAAATAGAAAGTAACAGTATTGAATATAGGGAACAAAGTAGTAGGTATTGTGGATTTACACCACACATGAAGGTAAAATATAAAACGAATATAACCACACTACACAAGCTGGTTACCACACAGTGAAGTATTACTTGAAGAATGTTACTTCAAGGTATACTGTGTATTTTAAAATGTATATTGGAAAAATCTTGATTCTGGTGATAGTTACATGACTAAATGCCTACATGACTAGTCCAAACTCACAGAATTATATATTTAGAAGGGTGAATTTTACAAATATAAACTATACCTCAATAAAGCTTAGTCTTAAAAAAAAAGAATTACCATGCACAACTCACCTTTTACCCTCTTGACTTTTCTTCTTTGTATGGCATCACAGTTCTTATGACTGACAATGAGAAACCATCTTTTTGTGTTAGCTAACCTTACCTTTGCTTTTTACCTCATATGACTGATGTTGTTATCCCTAAAATCTGGTGGAGAGGGCTGTATTCCTTCAAATAAAAACAAGTACAGAAACAAACACACACTTACATACACACACGTACACCCCTGAGGAATTAAAATGGATATGGAGTCATACAGATTGTAAATAGAACATAAAGAAGTGAAGAAGAGCTTCTATATATGTGTATGGTGGCAAAATTCACCTAGATCACACAATTGTTAACTAATCATTCAGTTTGAGATGCAAGTGAGGTAGCATAAACAACATATTTGTGTTTGTATCACATCACCGTCTATAACTTATTGATTCTGTTAAAAGATAAAATCAAAATGGTTTCTAAAAATACCATGAATATTGGCATTCTCTGTGTTCCCTATACTCACATGTTCTTTCTGCTTTTAGGAACCTTCCACAATGCTACATTTACTACTCAGCTTTGGTGCTATAGGTACTTTTGTGCAAATTTAAAACTTGGGTACATGATTATTTTTTTAAAGCCCCTTCTAGGCAGATGCAACCTAAAGATTCAAGGCTTGGAAGCAGAGGGAAAACTTGTTTAAACTGGAGAGAAGACCCTTCCACTGGACCTATACCAGGGCACCTCTATACAACCCAATGGAGAGGAACTGTGGTTGGTCTACAGTAAGGATCAGCCTAGGGACAGTGATTTGGTTTTTGAGGGACAGGCTTAGGGAAAAGGAACCCTGTATTTGGACAAAACCTCATAAAAGACTGAGAAAATGTCTAATCCCTATACTAGATAGTGGGGGAAGGTGATGAAGGTGAAAAGGGCTTTAAAGTAATCCCATTTCCAAGGCAGCCCTCAACAGTATCCCTGCTTTATCTGGAATGCATCAACATGATCCTCAACAACTACAGAAGGAATATATTATAACTGCAAATATACTTATTTGTGTGCTTACATATACATTGTATGTGACTTTCCCAATCCTTCCCATACACATACACACATTTAATCAGTTACCCATTTCTAGACTGTAAGCCCTGGAAGAGCAGGGATCATCTGTTTTCATCATCACTTTATTTCCAGAGACTATGACAGTACTTAGCACAACTCTGTGTGTAATAAATAATCATTAAATAAATGCAAAGTTTTTCTTGTTAGGTTATTTGGCTAACTCTGTCACACACATGTACACACACATACACACAGTATGATAAGGATGCTGTGAAAACATTCATTTTTGTAACATTCAGTTTAAAGGTTGAATGTAATTTGAAAGGTACAGATGTATAACAAAACAAATGACATTTGGGTATATCCTATTTGAAATAATTCCCCTTTCTGTTGATAATTTTATTAATTTCCTGCTAATAACTTTCATTTTTATTTTTTAAGTTTTTGTTTTTTATTTTTTAAATTATGTTATGTTTTTTTCTGCTAATAATTTTATAGATCTTATGTTTGGTTTGTTGGTTCACTATTGATTTCCCATCCAGTTCCTCTGTAATAATTCTTGCTGATATCACTGAACTATCCTAATTTGATTGATCTCTCAAAATGAAACGCTTTTGTCATTATTTTCTCTGCAGTGTAAGGTTTTCACTTGTGATCATTGTTATTAGAAAATGAAGAACCAACACACAATCTAACTCCACTTTCCACTTACCAAATAGATCCTGCCATAAGTACCAAGGCCAATGGTTTTATCCAGTGAGAATATTCCAGTTGGATCCTACAAAATTGTAGAACAAAAGTTGTCAATCTTCTTGGAAAAGCAGTCAAGCATTCAACTATCTAGAATGGTATTTCCAATCTTCCTTGCTTCCTTAGATTACCAAAAGAATAAACACGTCACAATTTTCCTGGACAGAATATAATTATTTATGGAAAAGAAACAATGACATGAACATTAAACAGTTACATAACAAATTATCACAAACCTGTAAAATGCATACAATTATGTTTAGTTGAAGTATATTCATAATGCAATTAGAAGTTACTGGAACAAATAAATTTATCTACTTGCAATTGACATACTCTTTTAAAATTCATTTTGAGTACTAACCAGAGAGGCAGAAAGTTTAGCACACAGCAATGATGAATGGATATTGGATACAAAGTCTGGACAGTTTATTTACATAATAGTAATTCTCGAGAAAGAATATTCACCTCTAAATATGAATAACAGAAGATGTGGTATACAGAAATGTGCACACACACACACACACAAGCATATTACTCAGCCATGAAAAAGAATGATATTGCTATTTGCACAACATGCATGTACCCAGAGAGTATCATGCTAAGTGAAATGAGTTGAGAAAGACAAATACCATATAATATCACTCATACGTGGAACTTAAGAAACAAAACAAATGAACAAAAAGAAAAAAGAGACAGAAAAACAGACTTAAATACAGAGAAAAAACAGATGGTTATCAGTAGGGTAGTGGGGGGATAGGTAAAGTAGGTGAAATGGATTAAGAGTACACTTATGGTTAGGAGCACTGCGTGATATATAGAATTGTTGAATCACTATATTGTACACCTGAAACAAACATAACACTGTATTAACTATATTAATTATACTTTAATAAATAAATATTTAGGGCCTCCAAAAGAATATGTACACTGTCTTGAATCAGGAGAAGTCAATAAAATCATATTTTCTTTAAAAGTTAAATATATATGAATAAAGCAAGAACATGGCATTGAAAGACTACAGATTTTTTTCTCAACTAGACAGGGTTTTTTTTTTTGTTTATCTTTAACTTAATTTTTGCATCAACTGAATACTTTTTCATGGCACAAATTCCCTAATGATATTTTCTATGTCTTAACCCAGAATGTGGCATCATAAACATATTTATGGACAGATTCCTAAGATTTCCATATTCATTCATAAACATTGCTTCCTTATCGTTACTATGGATATCTCTTACTTGTTCACCACAAAACATGGTTTCTTGAATTTTATCACTACTTAAACTTTTAATCTAGTAGCTTATTTTACTATATTAGCAAAACCAGAACGAGGTATGAGTAGATGCCAGTTTATACACAAAGTAGTAGGATCAATGGCAAATACATAGAGATTCGCACACCTTATATAGAAAGCACATTTTATAAACACAAACTTCATTTAACCTTGTTTAAAAACATTTTTATCATTGTGGGAATTGTGAGCTAAACAGAAATCTATTCAGGATATACAATGTGTATGAATGAAATTATGGATTTCTTAAAATTGTTATGGTATTTGTGTAATCTAACAAAACTCTCATAAGAAAATGACAGAGCTCTGGGATTACTTCAGTCAGTAAGTATTAAACTGGACACTCAGGAGACTGGAAGTTTAGCCCCAGCTCTACCATTAATTAACCAGATGACCCTGGATAAGTTATTTTACTTAGTTACTTAGTTTTCACACATATAATACGAAGGTTTTGTGTTAGGTGATTTACTACATCTAAAATTCTATGGGGAAAAAAATCAGATTCTAATGTCCTAAAATCCCAATTGGATTTGATGTGACCACTGTTAGAGAAAACAGCAGCCTACTTTCTTAAAGTTATCATCAAAATCAATGTCACAATATGCATTCTATTATGATAACCAAATGGTTCAGGGAACAACATACTCCCAATGAAAATATAAAAGTTATTTAAAATGATTCTTAAATTTTGAGAATTTAAGAAAAATAAAAATAAATTGCTATAATGGCCTTGATATTAAGCATTACACTGTTATTATAACTCATTGAAAAGTTTATGGGAGAAAAGTTAGCCAACAAAGGAGTTACTAAGATTTGGCTTATAGACTTTATCACTTTAGCGTATTTCTTTGAAGGATAATATTGTGGGATTTTATATTAGATATTATTAATTCTGGAGGAACAACCTCTGGCCATCTGTCAAAAGAATCAAATGTGTTAGTTGATTTCTATTGGTAATCCATTCTTTGTTATAGTTAAGGTACGTTTTAGCTGAAAAAAATACTACATATTGGAGAATTACTGTATTATCTGAACAACTCTTTCCAAATCTTTGAGCACAAATGTCTTAAACGTCTTTAAGCCTTTGTCTAGCCTTCAAAAGCATAATACTTTGCTCATATTTGAACTCAGGTATTTAATTACTAAAACGAAACAAAACAAAATACCAAAGAAATGGACAGGGATAATAAAATACCTGTAGAATTATTGGAGGCCTGATTTATCTGTATTCATGTTATTTGGAAATGTTTTCCTACTCACAAATAACCAAAACATCCTAATTCTCCTCATGCTTGCATTTCAAAAAAAAGAATGTTGTAAAAAATTTGCTTCTATTCTTAAAGGCAGCTCAACTTAGTATTCATCTTTACTAAGAGTATTTTTTCCCTTAGTTTTATGCAATATTTTTGTTCCCCATCTCCACAGTAGTATCTTTCAGAACTAAATGATTTGTCAAACTGGGAAACCCTTGTTTGAGAGCTGTGCTAATTATTAGTAGGGTACCAATACTCAATTTCTTATATCAGACTTTCCACTAAATGATAGAGAAAGTTTATTCTGGGCTCCCAGTGAAGGAAACATTGAAAAAGAAACCTTTTTTTTTGTATCTGTGAAATTAAAAAATCCACATAAGAGGGGTCTCCGTAATTACTTGGTCCTCTCCTCTGCATATATATGGCTGCTACAATAATTTGGAGATTATTGGGCTGTTTCATATGCTTTGGTGTTCTATTTAGTTAAAAATGGTCAGTAAACTAGAAACTAATTTGTAAAAACCTTTCTCAAAAGAAATTACGGAAATTCTAAGTCTTAAAACATTTCTGAACCATAAAACGCTGGGCAAAGACTTCACACTTTTTATATTTTCTAGGTATCTAAAATATCTATTGCAATTTAAAAGTTTTAGTCTGGTTATTCCCTGAAACCTTCCTGAAAATTTTCAGGAGTTGTTTCTGTCTTCTGAATTCAAGGAGAGGGGGAAGGAATGAACACCTTGATGTACAATTTAATTAAGGATAGGGGTGGGGGTAACAGAAAGAAAAAGAACCACTAGAAGGCAGTGTTTACTGGTCATGGAAGAGACTCAAAATCAGAGGCAGAGGAAAAGAATCAAATATAGCAGAAATTAAGAACTAAAGGGAAGTGATAAATGGTCAATATGGGTAGCAATAAATTTTAGATTTAGGACAGTAAAGAAAGAGAACTAGGAAACACAAACCATTATTCAGACAGCTAAAGGAAAGGAAAAGACTGCACAGAAGCTAGAAGGAATGGCAGAGGCTTTTCTTCTTTTGTTTTTTAAGTATTAGAAATGGAGATTTTATGAAGTTTATGGAAAGAAATCCTGAAAGTGACATATATAACACTAAGTGCCAGAGTGAGTTCCAGAGATAGTTCAAAGAATGGGTTTCAAGTGGAAAATTTAGAAAGGAAATTCTCTTCCTCAAGAACAGTATTTCTCAAACTATGGACTATAGAGACCCTCCCTACTGAGAATCACGTGGAGAATCTTGTTTAAAATATAGATTACATGGGGGCACCTAGCTAGCTCAGTCAAAGCAGCATATGACTCTTTATCTCCAGGGTGTATGTTCAAGTTCGACATTAGGTGTAGATTACTTAAGAATAAAAAAATCTTAACAAAGTAAAATACAGATGCCTTGTCCCTACCATGGAATTATTGAATCATAATTTCTGAAGATGGGTCCCAAGATCCCCCAAATGATTCTTGTGCATTATTCTTGTGCACCAATATAAAACCCATTGCTCTAGAAATTGGGTGAAAAAAGACTGAGAAAATAGATTGAAGTAAAATGTCATGCTGAGGTGAAGCTTGAAATACATAATGGAAGACATGCTGAAAGATTCAATACTTGTGGACCAGAAAGTAAAACTGCTTCAAAACAAGGGTCTAAGGTATTTGCTAAAGTGGGAAGTTTCTCATGACTGAGTGTGGAAAGCAGGCTTCGTCTGGGTGATGGAAGACTGGGAGAGCTGACAGTTATATTTAAATAAAAACCTAATGTAATTCAAATATAGTTTTTGGATCATGTGCTATTTCAGATCACCTCTGCCACTACTGTCCTCCAGGCCTGTCTAATCCTGACCCCAATATAGATTAGGACTACACATGGCAGTGTCAAATACCAAGGCCACAGCCATGAGGAATGTCATTACCATACTGGGCAGAGAAGGCAAAAGGGACTATCATAGTAAAAGACATGCCAGATTTGGAGATGAAGAAATAGTTTCCAGTCCCTAGGATTGAGTGACATAGGCATACTGAGAAAAAAAAAAAAATATATATATATATATACACACATACGTGTGTGTGTGTGTGTGTGGAGCGAGCGAGCGAGAGAGAGAGAGAGAGAGAGGAGAGGGAGACACAAACATACACACCCGGGTATTGATGGCAGGTAAGCTGAAAATAATACTATATATGTGTGTGCACACACGCACACACCCCCAGATGTACATAAAGACATAAGGCTTTGCAATTCTCTTTTCAAAAAGGAAGTACAAACCACAAATCTCTGTATTTTCTTGTTTTTGTTTTGTCACCTATAGGAGATATTTATTCAATAGTAAATCAGAAAAATATTAGAGTGACCTATTAATTAAATGTAGCTTACCTGTCATTCCCTGGTTACTACGTTGGCTCTCTTACTTTATATCTCTAACTTTAGGGCATTATGCAAAAAATGTTAAACAATTTCCTCTTCCCCCCTCCTGCTTCCCCAGATTTCACTCTTGCTTACTATTTTAGGTTTAAAAATAATATCTATCTAATAACAAAAATACTAAATAACCTTCCACTACTTTCTTTAAATCAAAGTTTGCACAGCCAAGCGTGACTGCTCTCAAGGGTCCTTTCCTTATAGTCATTTAGTTGGCCAGCCCCACAAGGACATAATATATCAATCTTAAACTAAACCCATATTTAATTATTTTAAAATCTGCAAGATTATTTTTTGCTCAGTGTGAAACACCAAGGTCTGAATCTCTCCTTATTATCTGGCTATTGCAAAGCTGGGTATATTTGGTGTTGACTGATGCTAACTTTCTGACCTTCATATATTATGAGGATAATTTTATTGAGGATAACTATCATAAGAGATTCCACCATAATCAGATTTCTTTGCTCTATCATTCACTTTGCATCAAAATACAAACTTCCAAATAGCTAACTTCAGTGTCTTTTGAACTCTTTTATTTCTTCAGAAACTCAAGAAATCTCAAATCATTAAAATATACCTCAGTGACCAAAGCAATGTGAACTTTTTGCATCTCTAAAAATTTGATGATATGGAAATTCTAAAGGGAATGTTACCCTTCTGCTAGATTTCTTAAGCTTTAGACTTGGATGTTTGGGGAAAAGGGGAGAAATAGGCATAATTTGCTCAAATAAGCATAATTTGCTATGGTGAAGACCTCCACAATGAGATCCTGCACAAGAGAAATTTAGAAATTGTCAAAGCTAAGGACTTTATGAGACTTTCATGAAGTTTTGTTTTCTCCCTATTCTTACATTAAAAATCAACCTCATCTTTCTCCCCTCCACACCCCCCAAAACCCCCAGAAAACAATATTCCACTGAACTGCAATGTAAAGACTGCAGCCTTTCCCCTTATCTCCTCAGCTCTCACCAAGTTCTTATGTCCCAGGGCCATGACCCGGTCAGTTAGTCTGGGCCATTTCCCCCCATTTTTTTTGTGGCAATAAAACGTTTTTTTGTCCCCTTGGGTTTAGAATTCCCTGCTCTATCATTTCTGTGAGGTATTTCTCATTCCTCTCTTTAGTCTGTTTTAGGAAAAAATGGTTATTTCAGTTTGCTTATTTGTGCTTTCACATATTTGTTCTACTTTGGTTTTTTTCTCTTTCCCCCACCCTACATAGAGACTGTTGGGGAAAGGGTAACATTTTATTCCTTGGTTTTACACTTTTACTTGGGAGTAAACCTAGTTGAAATAAGAAAATTCTGTTCAGAAAGGAAACCACCAACTGAGGCCTCCACATCATGGAAATCTTACATATGCAAGATGAAAAAGATTTAAAATTTAAAAATTTTGTAGAATTATTTTATAAAGCTGTATCAATAACAGCAAGGCTAATATATGCAATTCAACATGTCAATATTGAAGTTCCTTTTTTTTTTAAGGCTGAGCATAATTTGCTAAAATGTTACCCACATTCATCAGTTCCTCCTCTACACCCTTCTAGCATAAAATTACATAGATGAGGATTGGGGAATGCCCAATTTTTGATAGGGACAGGTGTCTGCCTTCCTCATGAACACAGTCTTTAAATGCCAACTAAGTATACAATTAAAACACCGCGATTTTGAATAGTCTGATAACCTCGAGTTTAATACTTAGCTTTTCCCAAAACAAGAAGGCCACTGCCCTGAACTGCAGTTGTCTGGCGATCACCATCATTCCAGCACAGTGCATGCTTATTCCCTTTCGGAGAGTCCAGGGGCCCTTTGCATTCAAGAGAGGGTGCGGGTGAAATGCCAATCTAAAAAAGGGAACTTAAAGAACGGAACTGGGTGGGATCCAATATCTGCCAGAAACCAGATGCCAATGAAATAAACAGCACTGCTAGAATAATAAGTCTACTAATAATGACAGTGATAATAGCTCGCCAATCAATTAAAATTGTGGAGGAAAGCTGCACATTCGGAAAAAGGAGAATCCACACACGAAAACCATGAGAAAAAGTTAATTCTGGTTAGTTAGTGTTCGCAACACTTTCTTTTTTAAATTGGGGTGTGCAGAATTCACTTCTTCCCGAAGCGGCGTCGAGTGCTTTCACTCCTGCAATACTAAATCAGGAAGAGTGCCCTAGCAGAATACGGTTTTAGAAAGCGCCATTATAAAGTGAGAGAAGTGAGACCCCCACGCTTGAATTTTCTAACCCGATGTCACCTAGAGGTAAAGGTCACTCCGCGAGTGGGCATATCCCTTGGCAAAAGAAGCAAAAGATAGGGCGGCGGGGTGACAGGGAAGAGTGCTCTCAGGAAGCCACGCGTCGTCGTGGTGTTTGGCCTCAGGTACCCGAGCATAACTAGACAAAACGGGCCACATTTAGAAAATGCCCATTAGTTTAGGGCCCGCACCACCCCCACTGCCACCTCTTCTCTCTCCCCCCACCCCCGCCCCTTTGCCTTTCCGTGAATTTGGCGTGGCCGGTGTGCCTGGGGGGCGCCTTTTCCGCAAGCCGTCTCCCGAGGTCCCTTCCCGCACTCGCGGCCCCGTCGAAGTCCTGTCCTAACCCAGCTAGCGGCTGTCTGTCTCCTACCCCAGTGCTCAGAACCCGCAGAAGAGACCACTTCAGAAGCCATCGCGTCCTCTACTCACCGGCAAGTGGCCCAGATCCGTGACTTCCTTGTCTCTCCAACCCCCAGGTCCCGCCATGGCTTCGAGCCGATCTAAAGCGGCGTCTTAGTTAAGCACGCTCGGGTAGTCTGAGGTGGAATCGGACCAGAAGTTGAAAGGGAGAGGAGAAGGGGGAGGACGGCGAAAAGGAACAGGGGACTCCGGTTTGTGGCTTGGGAGATAGAGGAGGGGAGAATGGAGGTAAAGAGTTAGGAATGGAGGGAAGTTGGAGTCGGAGAGGCGGGAAAGCAAGTTTGGCTAAGGCGAGAGATGAGCCTGAGCGTCTGTCCTGGAGACCAAGAAGTTTAGAGCGGTGCTCCACCGGCAAGAGCGCAGTGTCTGCCCCGGCAGGGTGCGCCTCTTTCAGGGTGGGGAGGGGGGCGGTACAAGGAGGGGGGGCCCAGGAGCAGCTCGAAGAGGATTGGTGCAGCGTCACGTCGCCAGGTGGGCAGCAGCGGCGGAGAGGCGGGTTGGTGCGGGGGAGCACTGACCGAGGGAGGTGCTGAAGGACTATAACGGTTTGCGAGCCGGCCTCGCGCGGCCTCTCCCTCGCCTGCACGCCCCCTCCCACATCCACCGCTGCGCTCGCCGCCCCCGCCCCGGCTAGCGAATGTTCCACAGGAAACTTTTTCGAGGCAGCTGCCAGCCCCGGAAAACCGGTCCTGCTCCGCGCTGCTCCCAGTCTGGGCCTCACAGCTCTGCCACAGTCCAAACAGCCCGCGCCCTCGTCTCTCCATGAAACTCTTGTACCTTTTTTAGTTGTCTCTTTTCTCTTTCTGCTCCTCTGATTTTATTACTTCATTTACTCAGAGACCCACCAGGTTAGATAAGGAAATGACTTGGCACTGGGTTAAGGATGCGACCCAGGCGAGCCCCTGTGCGGGTGGGGAGAGAGCACCAAGTGCGCCTCAGGACTACCACAGCTCGGCCCTCGAAGCCACTGGATGAGGGCAGTGCGGCATGGACAGGGCCGCTGCGATGTCCCTTTGAGGCAGGCCGCATCTTTTCTGACCCGGACCTAGATGGTACCAGGCCGGGGCTTCTCAGTCGGAACCGCACCTGTTCACAGGTCCTAGAAGTTAAGAGAGACTGAGTCGCTGAAGCCCTAGCTACCCCGTTCCTGAGTTTGCAGTTTGCTGCGTTGAAAGAGCACAGTGAAAGTTCCTGCGAATTTCCCAGTATCCAGCTCTCGGGCCGGGTTTCATTCATTCGCTCATTCGTTGCAAAACGTTTCTGGGCGCCCAGGCTCTTCGCCTCCGTTTCCCCCACAACGCGCAGGGGATCTGACACACGTTTTAAAAGAATCTGACACACGTTTTAAAAGAATCTGACAACGGGATTTAGCCTTAAGAAGTAAGGCGCCTCTTGAAGAGTTTATGGGAAAGGGATTCGGTGCATAAAACTAACCACATTCTAAGCTCTTGCACTGCAAAGAGCACTTTAGAAAATGTCCCGAAGCTGCTTACTTTCCCTGGAGTTTACAGACTGAGTTCGTGCACCGACACTCTGGGGTTGGAACGCAATGTTTGGGTTTGTTTCCTGTTTCTTTTTTAATTAAGAAATTTCTGCCTCCTCGAGGAAGATTTACACGAATAATTCTTCCTACCGACCTGAAACTCACCATTTCTGACACACGCTTCTGACTTTTGTAATTATCCTCTATATATTGGTGGATTTTGTTTCTTTCGTGTCTGTTTCAAGTTCCGAGTTTGACCTCTTTACATTCCTTAGCCTCCCAGCCCCAGTGAGCTTTGTAATGGCCACAGCCTGTCTGAGGAACCGGGTCTCCCTAAATAAATCCTCTGTGAACCGGTGCGGAGAAAACCAACTACCACTCTCCCCCCCCCAAAAAAAAAGAAACTCGGGTGTTCTGGATCGAATTTTCTTGTTAATTCAAATATGATGTAAACCATACAGAAATTGCATTTTCCAAGAATCCAAATCTTGACAATTACACGGGACAATATTGTGCCCTTCTAAAACATAGATTCAGAATTCCTGGGTGATTAGAAAAACTTCTGGATGTTGCTAAATATGAGCCTGAAAACATCAATTCATGGTAGAGATGGGCAGGTGAACTAATTAATAAAAGTTACATTTTGTATACATTTCTAGTTTTCAGAAATCAAAACACCGAGTCAAGAAATACATTTAAAGGAACTCTTTTGAGAATCTTTGCTAAAGGGAAGAAATATTCACAAGTTAAGACTTTTTTTTTTTTTTTGACAATGCGGTTTGCTGAAAGTAGGATGTGGGGAAATGCCCCGTGGCCCCCGATGGCAGAGACTGTTTTAGCCTGTCTAAAGAGACAAGTCCAGACCAGGCAAAAGAATCCAGGCTAGATCATTGGGCTCTCTAGTTGCAAGGCTCCGTGGGAGGCTAATGACTTCATGACTCCATAGGGATTAGCTACATTGCCAGGCAGGAACCCCATGGGGTGGGGGTGGGGGAAAATCTAGGTGTTTGACCAGAATATGACAGGGAACCTACACATTTTTAAGTTATTATTATTTTCAAGGCAATGAGGCTTGGAAGAATATGGAAACTTTGCCTTGTAAGCTGACATTATAGGGATTTTTGTGGCCAACTTGGGAAGGTCAACCTAGCAACAGACCAGAAGGCAAATAGGTGCCCCCCAAGCATGAGGCTTAAGCTTTGGAGAAACCTTGAAATAGGGCGCTTGTATTCCTACTTCAGGACTTCTTTTCTCCTAGCCCCATAATCATCACGTCCCCTTCCTCTTTCAAAATGTTCTCTTTTCTTTCTTTCTTTCCTGACTTCAAACTACATAAAAACAACCCTAGTCCATTCAGGGTCTAGGACCTTGTCAGGTTGTGTTTTATCCAGAAATAATTTAGCTGCCAATACCATCCATATGTCTCATATTTATCATATCTCTTTCTCCTCCAATCCACTCTGTTAATCTTAAGGCTCTGAGAGCTTTGTAACTTTTGGTTGTTGGTATTTTTTAATAGCTAAAATTTGTTGAATGCTTGCTATATGTTCTGGACTAAGTGTTTTGTTTATACTATCTCATTTAATTTTGTCAAAAAATTCTTCCAATTTTTAATTATCTTTATTTCATTGGCAAGGAAATTGAGGCACAGAGAGATGAAGTAACTTTCCTAAAGCCTCTCAGCTAGAAATTGGAGGAGACTGGCTTCCAACTCGGGCAGTCTGACTCCAGAGTCCACTTGTCAATGACTAAAGGGCCGGTGTATATTTTGAGACTGTGTGAAGAGGAGCCAAATTCAAAAAAGCCTCAGGATAAGTGAGATCAGATGACATTAGCTAGGCCCTTGCGCTATCCAGTTCCCCTTTCCCCCATTCAGGCTTCAAGCCCTCAGAACAGAAATAACAAGGGCTTTTATAAAAAGAAATGGGACCCTTCTTATAATCCAAGAGTAGCTAGTGAACTGCATGAGCAGGGATTACCAAGTGGGTCACCTCACAGGGAAAAATCATGGATTTCAAGCTCAAGAAACTTCCAGAGGAAAAAAATCCCAGCAATTTTCAATGCTCGGAAAATTTTAAAATCCATACCTATTCCTTCCAGGGTGTTTTTTTGGCTGAGAACAAACTTTATTCAGTGAAGGAAGCTGTGTTTGTGAGCAATCCTGCTTAGCAGACCTGAGGTGCTAAACGGCAAGGTTATAGCCAGTTGGCTTAGTTGGTAAGAGTACTAAAGACATGGTGCCAAAGGTATGGGCTGGATCCCCCAGAGGGTCAGTATGCATCTCTCCATTCTTTAGCTCTTGATAGCACTGCCTCTCTGACTAGCCAGTGATGCCTTTTGGGAAAAACAACTCCAAAATCAATACTTCATTTCTGTATACAAATAACAGCATATTCATTTTTTTCATGTAAATTGCTAGTTACAATGATCTAGAGAAAGTATATTGCAAGAACACATCTGTGTTATAAGATTCAAAAGATTCTAGGCTGCATTTTCTTCTTTTTTTCACTTACACATTTATGATTGATAATATATGTTGATAGACACTTTAAAAATAAATCTCATAAAATGCTTTATTGACCTTTTATTAAGCATTTAAACACAGAAAGTTCTGTCATTTACTGTTTTTTCTCTACTCTGACACCACATGCATGAAAATGAATATGTTGCCAACTTCTGTTAAGACAAGGCTGCTGTCTACAATTATTGGTCTTGGGTGAGACTGTGAAATAAGTTATATAGCACTCTTCTTGAAAAAGTACTTTCAAACAGTTGTGCTTGCAAACCCTAAAGATCCAATATCTCCCACTATACTTGTGAGGGGCTGGGGCATCACATCTGAAAAAGTCTCAAGAGGCCCTTGTTGAGGGAGAAAACTTCTTTGGGAGCCACCGAATTTATGGACCTTCTTAAAGTTTTCTTTCTTTTTTATGGAGACACCTCTGAAACTGCAGGATTTCTGCCACAATGCCCAACACTCTTGTGATCACTCCTTTTGATTTTTTCCTATACCACTTGTCTGGGGACAAAGTAAAAAGCCACCTGATGTTTCTCAGGCTAAAGGTCATGAAATGTGCCTTCTGACCATAGTTTGCAAAGCTTCTGTCACTTGTTATGGAATGCTCTTAAGCTCGGCATGATTTGAGCTATGCTTGTTTCTAAAATGAGGCCCTGGAAATCTGATCCTAACTGAACACGGGTCTTGTTGTTATTGAAAACTGGAATGCTACTCTTAAAAAAGACAATAGTTTTATAAAGAGAACTAAAACAAGGAAATTAAACCCAAAACTCGGATAAGTTTCTGAAGTTGGTCATAGGGCTCCCTTTTGTTTTTGTCTTTTCCCTCTTGGAGAACATGCCATTCTAGTCTTGGAATTGCCAACACAGAAATTTCAGGCAGCCATTCTCCCTCACTCAGAACAAATTCACAGAAGAGCACATTTATCTTGATACTAATGAAACTTATGCTTTAAGACACTTCACTTGTACTTCCAAAGGTCTAGGGGAGCCCTAGTAATCCTGCATTGACAATTTTGTATTCCTTTTTGAAGTGGGCTCCCCAAATTATAAAAGCTTCAGATCCAACAAAACTTGGATTTGGCCCTGAATGCATAGTGAACGTAGTTGAATGTGTGTGTGTGTGTGTGTGTGTGTGTGTGTGTGTGTGTGTAATCTCCATATCACTGAGGCTTGACAAAGTAAGAGTTACAACTAAGAATTCACAACTAGAAAGTGTGCATTTTGAAAAGAGAGAAAACTCAAGAAAAAGAGGAATAACACTGAACTTTAAGAAAGTATCCATATATGTAGGAAGAAATACATCACATAAGCAGAATGGATATCCCTTTGAGAATAAAAAAGAAAGAGGAAACAATATCCTTATGGAAGTATATTAGACTGATGATAGAAACTATATGGGCAATAGTTTCCTAAATGTAGTTCACAACACTGCCATTGGGGCAGGAAGTAATAATGATAGAAACTATATTTTTAATGATTTATATAATTATATCCCCAAATTTCTAAAATTAATACACACTCACCATAATAAGTCAAAACAAAGGTGAATGCAAAAAAGGAAATAGTCTCTACCTTCTCCATCCTGTCATGCACCACCATCACCACTCTTTCCTTCAACATGCAAACAATTTGGTATATATCCTTCTATCCTTCTACACCATTCTCCATGACCTTAAACTTTATGGAAATACATGTGAACACACACACACTCACATATACGCATACAGCTCTTTCCTCATTCTTTTGTGTTCTACTATTTGTTTTAACAAAACTGAGATTATACCATATGTATGACTTTACAATTTAACAACATGTATCAATGATATTTTCCAGGTGAAATATGTAGCTATAACTCATTCTAAAATTATTCCCTTAAAGTGTTTTTCTAAAAGAAAAAGCAGAATCTAATAAGTTCTTGAATTGCCAAGCTGACAATTTACTTATTAGAAGATAAAAGAAGCAATGAAAAAAGCTGCTACTCTTAATTTAATCTGAGGATTGAGGAAAATCTAGTTGATGATCTGGTAATTACAGGATTGAATATTTATATATATATATATAATTTTATATATATATAATATATATATGTAATATATATAATATATATATTGAAAAAATATATTTTATATATATTTTATATATATATATATATATACTCCAAAAGTGTGGTTCTTGTTCATAGTTCTGTTTTGTAGAAAACAATGCATATGCACACACACATATACATACACACAAAATCAAGAATGTTCTGAGAGAACATCAGTAAAAAAATTTATTGTGATACATTACACAAAGTTTGGAGAGGTGAGAGTTGAGAAAGTAAAGATAGATGGAAAGTACACAGCTGTTACATTTCAGGGCAAATGTCCAGGCTCAGAAAAATGATAGACTTAAAAATACAAACAACAAACAAAAGCACACTCTTCAGTTGTGATTGTGATGGTCTTTGGAATATCACAGAAGCACCACAAGTTTGAAAAAGGGCAAAATTCCTATTTTCAAAACAAAACAAAAAGATAGATTCCAGAAACTATACACAAGTAAACTTGATATTGGTTCTAGGATAGTTCTTACAGAACATTATACAGATGGGTCCAAGGAGATGTTTCCCAGAAACAAGCAGGGATATGCTAATAAGGAGCCATGACAGGGCTAGGCCTGTATGGCTTATAGAATATAGAGGAAGTGATAATTCATGGTTTATAAAGCTAGGTTACATTATACACTAAAGCTTCTACCTAAGCCTCTCAGATTGTCTGATGTGTGGCAAGCCATTTGCCAACTAAAGCAGTCCTGTGGTGAGATCTGAGGAGAACTGAGGGCCGTGGTCAACAGCCAATACCATCTTGTAATCATGTGATAAGCCACTTTGAAAGTGGATTTCCCAACCTCATTCAAACCTTCAGATGATAGTAGTCTCAGGCAACATCCAGCTGCAGCTTCATGAGAGACCCTGAGCTAAGCTACTCCCAAATTCCTAACTCATAGAAAACATGAGAGAAAAAATATGTATTGTTTTAAGCCATTAAATTTTGGAATGAATTGTTACAAATTAATAAAATAACTGATATGATTTTCTCACTAGGTAGATCAGGATACTACTATAGTCACTATATTTTTATTTCCACAAAGGATCTTATAATATCCCCTTAGACAACATAGACAAATGTCATATGGATAAAGTGCACATAGGTATATTCATGACTAATGGAACAAAACTGTTGACTAATGAATCAATAGCAAATGTAAATGAACATTTTAATGTTGATATATGCTTATACTGAGCATAATCAAATATGCATTCTAGAGTAGCATTGTCCAATAGAACTTTCCATGGTGGTGAAAGTGTTCTGTATCTGCATTGTCCAGTATGGTTGCCATAAGCAACATGTGGCTGAGTACTTGAAACATGGCTACTACAACTCAGGAACTGAATTTTAATTGTATTTTAATTAAGGTAAATTTAATTTTAATTAAGGTAAATTGAAATGTATATAGACACACGTGGCTAATTGTCCCTGTATTAATAGTACAACTCCTTATGATTTAAAAAATCAGGTTTGTTAAAATTTAGAGGAAAAAAATAAAACATAATCCTAAAGACAGAAACTCTAAAAGAAACGTGGTACAGATTTTCTGTCCTTGGCCTGGTGTTCAACTTATTTATTAGTATTTTAGGTGACAACATGAAAGACATACATACAATTTTTGTGGATGAACTCAAAGTGGGAAGAATTATAAAAATAGGTTGACAGCATCTTTCCTGGTTCTGGCATTCCAAGGTCAGAGCAAGAAGGGAGTAGAGCTAAGGAAATATTTGGGCTAAGACATAAGGTAGTCTTTAGGGTTAGTTCAAAGGAAAGGTCCCAAGGCCAGAACAGGGTAGAGGAGACAAGCAATAAACTGGGCATAGATTTGGGGGGCAGTGGGTAGACACACTGAGAAGATAAAACTAGAGATGAGACTGGAGCTGACAGAAATGATGAATAGGCAGAGGGTTAGAAAAGGGAGGCAGGGGTCAGACTGAAATGGAGCAAAGAATAAGCACAAATGAGAGCCCGTTCTTGCTGGCTTTGGGCTGCCTTATTCCTTCTTTTGTTTCTGCTTATGGCATTTTGCATTCTTTGGGGCGTGGTCTAGAACATTAAAGTAGCAGGTCCATTCTGTAGAGAATCATACTGTTCAAGAATCTAGAATTATTGGCCTAAACCTAGCAGATGATATTTTACAGATGTAAGTATAAAACTTAGCACTTAAGTTTTAAAAAAGCCAAGCAATTCCATAAGTACAAGAAGTGAAAAATTAACCTTTAAAGGTAATGTTAACCTAGTATTGCAGTCATACCAGAAAAACCAGTAAAATATCCAAATCAAAACCAATTTTTAAATTGCACCCCATACTTGATAAAGACATCTGAGGAGGTGTGATTATTTTGGAGTATTACATTTTAAACAAATTAAAGAGTCTCCAAACTAGGGAAAGTACAATAGTGAATAATTTTAGAAATCATGGCATTTGGAAAGGGTGAAGGACTGTGATGTATAATTTTTTGAAGAGAAAATTTAGGGAAATGGATTACCTGTCTTCACCTATTTTTAACAGGAAGACATAAGGAAGAAGGATCAATGGATAGAGGTTCCAAAAAGGTAAGACTAATAGCAATCTAATGGTGAACAATCAGTACTGTAAATAATTAGCAGCTTTATAAAGGAGAGAGCTCTCTCTAAAGGGAAAATATTTCAAGCAGAGACTAGATGATCACCTTGCCCAGATTTGTACAAAGAACTCATGGGTTAGAAAATAGATTGAACTAAAGGAACTCTAAATCCTTTCCAATTCTAACTGTACAACTATTATTCTTCTCCTCTATGTATTGTGGTCTCTGGCTATTTACACAGAAGACATTGCTATTTTGTTTCCAACTTAGGGGCATGTACTATCCTTAAGTCACACCCATGGAACTACATTTTATATAAAGTCACAGAACAAATGCTACACTTGGGTAGAACACAGAAACATAACTAGCTATTTTTATATGTGCAGCAAGTGCCAAGCAATGCAAACACTGCCACCACTCCTTCCCTCTCCTTTTAACCCCATCCTGATCCTAGCTAGGCATTACCAAGCAAAGAGCATTCTCATCACTATCTGCAAATACCTACTTCTATCTTTTCTGTTTTTCTCTTTGTGGTTTTGGGACATTAAGGAGGGTCTTTCAGGTCAGGTAGTGTGTGTGTGTTGCATAGGTAGTGTGTCATTTCTGGGAATGTGGAACATAAGTTATGGAACATATCCAATCAATTATTCCTCTTATCGTGCTTCCAAGGGAAATCCGTGTAAGAGAGTGGAGCTTGCTTTACATGATATACATTCTTCGCCAAGGATGCTAAAAGCACAGTGATGGTATTCATTAACATATTTTCCATTTACTGGATATTTTAAAAATTACAATAATCATACATACTTGCTGTAACAAATTAAATAATATAAGGCTGTGTAAGGGAAAAGCTAGTAATTGCCTATCCCTCCATTTTACAACATTGAGATAATGATAACAGTCTGGTTTTATCTCTTCATACCTTTATATTTATTCATTTTAAATACATGCAGACATATACAAACATAATATGTTTTTCTTCTTAAAATAATAAGATTGATTATACTATACTACTTGCTTTACTTCACTTAATATGTTATAGATATCAAAACATGTAAAGATAACTTTCTGTTTTAAGAACTGCGAGAAAATCTGATAGTTTTGATCACATAAAAATTAAAAACATTAGTGGACTTAGAAAAATATCTGCAACACATATGACCAACAAATGGTTAATAGCACTAATAAGCAAAGAGCTCCTACAAACTGGTAGACAAAAAGAAACTCTCCAATGGAAAAATGGGCAAAAGCTATGAATAGGCAATACCCAGAGGAAGATACTCAAGTAACCGATAAATATATGAAAACTTACTCAATAGTAATCAAGAAAATGTAAAAGGAAGAAAAATCATATTTTATTAAAATTATGAAAGTAATAAAACCTCATAATAAAAACAGGGTAAAAATAAAACTATATAGAGGTCTATAAAGAAAGTGTTGTGATGAGTATCAGGTTGTTATATGGAAGTGTTGAATCACTATATTGTCCACCTGAAACTAATATTACACTGTATATTAACTAACTGGAATTTCAATAAAAACTTAAAAAAATTAAAAAATAAAAACTTTTATATACCCCCAAGGAAAAAAAAACATATCAGTCCCACATTCACTCTTGCAGCCTCACTTCCCACGAGTTAACTATATTTACCACACAATTTTCCACGCTCTTACAAACATAAACAAACCTGTAATGAAGTCTATTTTAAATAAAAGCAGAAGCTCCTAATATATTAACTCATTATGTGAGTTATGACTCATTTTTTGCATTTAACAATTTTGGTGGACATGTTCTAGTCAATGTACAAAGATCCAGCCCATTGTTTTATTTTTTATTTTTTTCAAGATTTTATTTATTGATTTGTGAGAGAGAGAGTGCACAAGCAGGGGGAGGAGCAGGCAGAGCAGGCAGAGGGAGAAGCAGGCTCCCTGCTAAGCAAGGAGGCCAATGCAGGACCCTGGGATCATGACCTGAGCCAAAGGCAGCTGCTTAACCAAATGAGCCAGCCAGGCATCCCAGCCCATTGTTTTCAATAGCTACATAATATTTCCTAGGATATTAAAATTTATTCAACCTGTTGGTGGACTTTCAGGTAGTTTCCAGATTCTATTTTTTATAAATAACCCTTCAAAAATATCATAGATATATCTTATGTGCTGGTGCTTAGATTATCTAGTACAGATCTTGAAAACTGAAAGTTTTGTCTCAAAGGGTATGTACATTTACATTTAATAGCTGTTGCAACATTAATTTCCAAATGTCTGGTAGCAAACACATTCCCACCAGCAGTATACAAGGCTTCTCTTACTTTCACACATTTGCTCCAATAGATGATGCCAATATATTTTTCTCTTTTTTGTTTTTTAAAATAACAATAGATCTTCATGTAACTTGGTTCATAAAGAACTATAATCCTGGGTGCCTGGGTGGCTCAGTGCGTTAAAGCCTCTGCTTTCAGCTCAGGTCATGATCTCAGGGTCCTGGGATTGAGGCCCACATCGGGCTCTCTGCTCAGCCTGGAGCCTGCTTCCTTCTCTCCCTCTGCCTACTTGTGATCTCTCTCTCTCTGTCAAATAAATAAACAAATCTTTAAAAAATAAATAAAAAAGAACTATAATCCTACCAGTGTTTATACAGACCAATAATTGTTCAGGTTTAAAAAGTGATACAATACATGGATATATACCTCATATACAATAAGAAGCTTATGTTATTCAACTCTCTGTGCCTAAGTTATTGTGCAGGATCTTGGATTTTTAAATTAAGATTTTACAGTTTTAGAGAAGTTTTAGGTTCATAGCAAGACTGAGGGAAAGTTACATATATTTTACAGACATACACAGTCTCCACATGTGCATAATCTCCCTCATAATCAACATCCCCAGCATAGTGGTGCATTTGTTCTAACTGCTGAACCCATGATAACACATCATAATTACCCGAAGTCCATAGTTTATATTAGGATTCTTTGTTGGTGTTGTACATTCATTCTACGGGTTTGGACAAATATATAATGACATGTGTCCATCATTATTGTCTTATATAGAGTATTTTCACTGCCCTAAATATCTTATGTTGTCCACCCCCCTCTCTCCAAACCCCTGGCAAACACTAATCCTTTTACTGTCTACAAAATTTGAACTTTTTCAACATGTCATATAGTGAGAATTATCTGGTATGCAGCCTTTACAGACTGGCTTTTTTTTCACTTAGTAATATGCATTTAAGTTCCCTCTATGTCTTTTCATGACTTTATAGATCATTTCTTTTTAGTGCTGAATAATATTCCATCATCTGGATATACTACAGTTTATTTATTCATTTGCCTACTGAAGGAAATCTTGGTTGCTTCCAAGTTTTAGAAATTATGAATAAAGTTACTATAAATATCTGTGTACAAATTTTTATATAGACATAAATTTTTAACTCCTTTGAGTAAATAACAAAGTGCATGATTGTTGGATAATATGATCAGAGTATGTTTATTTTTATAATAAACTACCAAACTATCTTACAAAGTGGCTGTACCTTTTGCATTCCCACCAGCAATGAATGGGCATTCCTGTTACTCTATATCCTCACCAGCATTTGATGTCAATGTTCTGGATTTTGGCCATTCTAATAAATATGCAGTGATAGCTCATTGTTTTAAATTACATTTACTTGATGACATATGATGTGGATCATCTTCCTTTTTAAAACGATTTAGTTATTTATTTTGAGAGAGAGAGTAGGGGAAGGGATGAGGGAGAGGGAGAGGGAAGAAAGAATCTCAAATAGAGTCCCTGCTGAGCAAGCCCAACACGAGACTTGATTATATGACCCTGAGATCATGAGCTGAAATAAGAGTTGGACACTTAACCGAGTCACAAAAGTGTCCCATGGATCATCTTTTTATGAGCTTATTTGCCATCAGTGTACCTCTTTGGTTAGATATCCATTAAAGCCTTTGGTTTATTTTTTAATTAGGTTGCTAATTATTGAATTTTACATGTTCTTTTTATATTTTGGATAATAGTTCTTTTTCTCCAAATTAGTTTTCCAATTAATTAACAAATAGTGTAATATGTTTTAGGTGTAGAATTTAGTGATTCAAAATTTACATACAACACAGTGCTCATCGCAAGTTCCTCCTTAACCTCCACCATCTATTTCACCCATCCCCCCACCCACCTCCTCTCTGATAACCATCAGTGCGTTTTCTATAGTTAAGGGCCTATTTCTTGGTTTTCCTCTCTTCCCCCCACCAATGTTCATTTGTTTTTTTTCCTTAAATTCCACATATGAGTGAGGTCATATGGTGACTAGCTGAGTTCACTTAGCATAATATGCTCTAACTCCACCTATGTCATCACAAATGGCAGGATTTCATTCTTTGTTATGGCTGAGTAATATTCCTCTGTGGTGTGTGTGTGTTTGTGTGTGTGTGTGTGTGTGTGTGTGTGTGTGTGTGTTACCTCTTATTCATCCATTTATACACTTTATCCATTCATCAGTTGATGAACATTTGGGATCTTTCCATAATTTGGCTATTATTGATAATGCTGCTATAAACATCAGGATATGTGTGTTCCTTCAAATTAATATTCTTGTTGATAATTCTTTATCAGATGTGTATTTTACAAATATTTTCTCCCATTCTGTAGCATGTTCCTTTCATTCTCTTAGCATTGTCTTTCACAGAGATTTTTGATATAATGAAGTCCAACTTATCAATTATTTCTTTCACAGACTTTGCCTTTGGTGTTGTATCTAAAAAAAACATTACTACATCCAAGGTCTTCTGGATATTCCTTTATGTTGTTTTCTAGAAGTTTTATAATTTTGCATTTTACATATAGGTCTGTTCTATTTTGAAGTAATTTTTGTAACAGGTGTAAAGTTTGTATCTAGATTGGTTTTTCCATATGGAGGTCCAATTATTCCAACACTATTTGTCGAAATGACTATATTTGCTCCATTGTTTTGCATTTGCTTCTTTATCAAAGATTAGTTAACTATATTTATGTAGGCCTATTTTCAGTTTTATATTCTGTTCCCTTGATTTAATGGTTTGCTTTTGCACTAATATCACACTGCCTTAATTACTATACCTTTATATTAAGTCTCATAATCTGTCAGTGTTAGTCTTCCAATTTTGTTCTTCTCCCTCAGTGTTGTGCTGGTTATTCTGTTTTGTTTTGTCTTTTGCTTTTTTAAAATTTATTTCTTTGCCTTTCCATATAAACTTTAGTTTGCCACTGTTTACGAAATAACTAACTAGGATTTTGACTGGGATTGTATTGAATCTATAGATCAAGTTGGAAAGAACTGACATCTCAACAATATTGAGTCTTCCTGTCCATGAACATGGGATATGGTTCCATTTATTTAGTTTTTTAAATTTTATTCATCAGATTTATGTAGTTTTCTTCATATATATCTTGTTCATATTTTGTTAGATTTATAGCTAAGTATTTCATTTTGGGAGGTCCTAATACAAGTTATATTGTGTTTTAAATTTCAAATTCTACTTATTAATTTCTGGTGTACAGGAAAGCAATTAACTTTTGTATATTAACTTTGCACCCTACATCCTGACTATAAGACCTTATTAGTTCCAGGAAATTTTTATTGATTATTTCAGATTTTTGGCTTAGGCAATCATGTCATCTGAAAACAAAACCAGTTTTATTTTTCTTTTGCAATCTATATAGCTCTTATTTCTTTTTCCTGTCTTACTCCAAGAGCTGACTCTGAGTATTATGTTGAAAAGTAGTAAGAGGTGACATCCTTGACTTGTTCCTGACTTTAATGGAAAACTTACTAGTTTCTCACCATTAAGTATAATGTTAGCTATAGGGTTCTCTGTATATATTCTTTAACAACTTAAGGAAGTTCCCATCTATTTCCAGTTTACTGAGGTTTTTATCCCAAAGGGGTGTTGGATTTTGTCAGTTAGTCAATTATGGTGATAACTTTTAGATACAATGCTTTTTCTGTAACTACTAATATTTTCATGTAGTTTTTCTTTTTTTACTTCCCCTCGCCTTGAACAGAATGGTTAGAGTGGGCTGGAGTTAGATATTTCACTTTATGCAGGTCACTTAAGGTTTAATTATATTCTAGCAGGTTAGGGTTTGGTTAATCTGTTTCCCAGGGTGAGCCCTGTAAGAAAAAGAGAGTACTCTGGTATATCTCAAAATGCTTCCTTTACCATCCCCCTAATGGAATCACAAGGGGATTTCCCCCCCAATATTTACTGTGAATAACCTAATCAACTTCCTGGAAGTAATTTCACCATATCATGGGGGCTCCCTTACAGCTGGATACCACTGAAGTTTTTAACTCTCAGACTTGCCCACTGAATCTCCAGCAATTCTTCACTTAGAGTTTAAGTTTTCCTATCTTGGCATTGGTACCCACAGCAGTTTCTGCTTGTTGAGTATCAGTTTCTATAAACTGCAACTCTCTTTCACTTGTGTGTCTCTCCAATGTTGGGGGCAGCAGTTTGCCCTATGTCCTCTCTTTTATGGATCCAAGAAGAGTCGTTGAGTTTCCAGACTGTTCAACTTTTTATTTGTTGTTAGGAGAGAGTGGTTACTTCCAAGCTACTTACATATGGAACACTGTCTTAAATGTATAGATCTTTTTCTTTCAAGAGTATATATTTGTGGTAAAGGATAAATATATGGGAAAATGTGTTTAAATATAGTAAAATATTATATTGAGGTCTATCACTCATTTCCTTTTATCTAACTGCAGACTTCTTGTTTTCAGCTTCTTCCTTGGTGTCTGAAAACTTTATCTCATCTGGTAGGTTGATAGAAAGACTTTCAACTAACACTATCAATGTGCCAACTAAAATTAAGAAACAATATGTCTGCATACCATCTGGCCAGACTAGTATGATAATCATTCTTTCATTGAGGAATTAAGGTATCAATGTAGTAGTATGCTTGTATGGAGACCATGTGGTTATTAGAACTTGATTGTGTATTTTTAGGAATTATCTCTTTTTTCCCTAAGTTATCTGATTTGTTAGGATATCATTGTTTATAGTAATCTGTGATCTCACTATGTATTTCTGTGGTGTCTGTTGTATTGTTTTCTATTTCTTGCTCTGTTTTTTGAGTCTTCTCTCCTTTTTTTCTTAGTTAATGTAGTTGAAGACTTGCCAATTTTGTTTAAGTTTTTCGAAAAACTGGTTATTACTGCCAATGTTATGTTACTGTTTGTTCTGGTCTCTATTTGATTTCTTCCTGATTTTTCTTTTTTATTTCCTTCCTCTACTAAATTTCAGCTAAGAATCTTTTTTTTAGTTCTTTGTGGTGCAATGTTAAGTTATTTATTTGAATATTTTACTTAATACAAGCATTTGTAGCATAAAATTCACTCTAACATCTGCTTTTGCTGCAACCCATAGGTTTTGGAATATTGTGAGGTGTTTTTTTGTTTTGTTTTGAGACATATTTTGATTTGCCATTTTATTTCTTATTTGGCTCATTGCTTGCGCAGTGGTGCATTATTTAATATTTACATATTAAATATTTAATTTATTTAATTTAAATAATTTGTATTTAATATTTACATTGCAGAATTTCACCTTTGTCTTAGTGTTGATCTTTAGGTTTGTACATTGTGGTTGGAAAATGTACTTGGTATGATTTCAGTCTTCTTAAATTTGTAAATTTGTTATGCTCTTTTTAATGTGATTTAACCAGGGGATTCTTCTGTATGTATTTGATGGAAATGTATATTTTATTTTTCTGGGATGGAATGTTTTATATATTTCTTTTAGAATCATGTATTCTGAAGTATGCTTCAAGTAAAAAAATGTTCTTGCTAATTTTGCATCTGGATAATGAATTTTGTTGAAAGGAAAAAATAATAAATTTAAAAATGGTTAGGCAACAATACACACGTGGTGATATATGTCAATTATTTCTAAATAAAACTGGAAAAAAATTAAAAAATTAAAAGTAAAAGGAAGGTCATGATGCTTAACTCAGGGTAAGAGAAAGAATAGCAGATATTGGATGGTTTTCCAAATTTTAGCTTAGGGATCCTTGACCAGATATCTTAGCAACAGCATTAGAATTGCCACCTAGGGATCTTTCATACAGCCCACGAAGTCCAGTATATTGTCTCAGACCAAGAAAAGATTATTTGTAATAACTTTGACTTATTGAATGCTGAAAACATGACAGGCACTGTACTGATGTTTAACATATATTATTTTATATGAATTATATGAAGACACTATTAATATCCTCACTTTTTTGTGTAAGGAAATTGAGGTTTGCAGAGATTAAGTAATTTTCTCAAACCAGAGTAAGGACTTAGATTCAATTCTTTGAAACTTTAAAGCTTCTATGGTCTATGTCGGGGGCCAGAATTTTTTTTTTAATAAACAATCATATAGTGAACCGTGTTTGTGTTTGTAGTTCATACAGTCTCCCTTGCAACTACTTCATTCTGCCATTGTAGAATGAAAGCAGCCATAGGTAATATGTAAACAAGAGCATGACTGTGTTCCATCAAAACTTTATTTACAGACACAGACACTGAAATTTAAAAGCCACGTAATTTTCAAGTGTCAAGAAATACTTTTTTCTTTTTGATTTTTTCAACCATTTAAAAATATAAAACCATTCTTACCTCAGGGGTCATACAAAAACAGGTGGTGATCCAGATTTGGTTTCTGGGGCCATAGTTTGCTGATACTTAATGTATAGAATCTCAAAGTTCTCAAAGTCTGGCAATTACATAATTGAAAGACTTCATCAACCACTCTATTTTCCCTTAGAAGCTCAGTATGGGTCAGTCATGCATGCACACATCTAAACCTTTTTTAGAGATATTTGTCTATTCAGTACCATTTATGTACTAATTTTATCTGGCACAAAGTAATCCTTTTCTAAGAATCTATTCAAATATTTTAGCATTCACTGGACTAGTCTGTATTAATTAGATTTTTTAATTTAACCTGGCTCTTCTTTATTTCACATACCATGACAAAGGATGTCCATCGTGCCAACATTTGTTCTATAACATATTCATCCTCCAACAGCTTAGGGGCATTTTTCTACACAACAGTTAATGACCTTCACACAAATAACAAACATGAAACTTTTTAAGTATTAAGAATGATCGAAGGATTCTACTCTTGTCAATGATTTCAACAATAGACCGCCTTACTAAAAAGCTCTTAGGCATTTCAGTACTCTGCAAGAAATGCCCTTTCCTCTCTAACCCTTTTAAAGGTTATTCTTATGCACTGTAACCCTCAATACCGAGGTAATGAGATCCATGACTGAAATGTCTTGCTCACCAGTGCCTAGCACAGTGGCTTGTCACATACTAGGTATTCACTTATTACATGACTGAATTATTAAGCTTTCCAAGTTAGCTGGAAAATGAACACACCCTTCAGATCATAGACCCTAATAATTTTGATAAGTCATAGCATAAGACAGTCTCCTTAAAAGGGCTTATGGGTCCCCAAAATGTTATAAGATTAGGATTTTCTGAAGCTTTAGGTGGGGGGAAAAACAGGTATTTTGAAGACTTTTGCTCTGTCAGAGGATAGACCAGAGAACTACTTTTTTTGATAGACCAGAGAACTACTTAGAGAGTGGTACTGTCTCACCTCCCACAGCTTTTGGTGATTGATGAGGTGGACGATGCCCTGATCCTCTCAAGCTATCCCATATGTTGAAAATTAACATTTGGGACAGAGTTACCATCTAGTAAGAAGAATTACCAAATTATTTCTCCCTGCCTATGGGTTTGGCTTTAGGCTTTGTATGCTCTGTTATCTGAATAGATGTAGGAGGAAAGGTTAATAAGATAAAAATTGTGGATGTGGTTTCCATATGGACCTGTTATTTTTTGCTGTGCTCTGCAACTTTAGATCCCAAAACTAACCATTGTCAGTTCTGTGGTGTAACTATGCCTTCATCACAGGACAGAGAGGGAGAGAGAGAGAGGGAGGGAGAGAGAGAGAGAGAGAGAGAGAGAGAGAGAGAGAGAGAGAGAGAGAGACAGAGACAGAGAGAGAGAGAGAGAGAGAGAGAGAGAGAGAGAGAATGTTTGAATAGTTCAAAAAAAAAACCCTCTCTCCACTACCTTAAAATAAATTCAAAGCCTATGTCTTACTAGTGGTGGTGTTCAGAAGATTTGGTAACACTGGAAAAGATTTCCAAAGGAAAATAAAAGTAAGGGTGGAGTGACAGAAGATTATTATTTCATTGTGAAAAATGAGACAGCTATCTGATGGACGAAGGCAAGTAGGAGAAGGCCATGGAATATTTGACTTTATTTTAAAGAAGTGGGGGATTCATTCATTTAAGGAGTACCTACTATGTGTAAAATAAGAAAAAAAACCCTGTCTTTTGACAAATGTTAGGAAAATAAAAAATTAGGAGAAGGAGAATAATAATGACACTGTCCTTACCTAAGATAGTCATATAAAACTTCAGTGAAAAGGTGACATTTAGATGGGAATGCTGCCTGCTCTTTATGCTTCATGTCTCATTTTATCTTAGGTCGAACTGTTTAATTGGGATGGGGAGAAGTTCTCTAAATAATCATTTTCTACAAAAAGAATAATCTCTAAATATTAAGGAACTTTTTTTAAGGTTCTGTGTGGAAAGGAAACTGAAATTTATTGAGCACTTGTCATAAACCAGACTTATGTATATTATTTCTTCTTATTTATTTCCTATAATAGCTCTAGGAGGTCTTTGCTATTATTTCCATCCTGTGGATCAATAGACTGAGACTTAGGAAGGTTAAATAACTTACCCAAAGTAACATAGGATTTTGAGATTCAAAATTAAGATGGTTTTATCTCTGAAATCCGTGTTCTTATCATTATGCCATGATGCTACCCAACGAAGTGACTTATTGCACTAAAAATGTTAATTAATTGCTACAATTTTTTGAAAGGCTTTTATTTATTTATTTGACAGAGAGAAACATAGCTAGAGTGGGAACACAAGCAGGGGGAGTGAAAGAGGGAGAAGCAGGCTTCCTGCCCAGCGGGGAGCCCAATGCGGGCTGAATCCAGGAAGTCTGGGATCTATCATGACCTGAGCCAAAGGCAGATGCTTAACAACTGAGCCACCTAGGTGCCCCAATTGGTACAGTTTTTGAGGAGGTTCTGTACTAACAACTTTAAGAACATTATTTCACTTAATCTACAATGGGTTCCTGAGGGAAGTACTAACCCATTCTATATATGAAGGAATCAAGACCTTAGAGGGCTTAAGCAATGTGCTCAAGTCACATGACTAGTCAATTTTGGATACCACATTCACTGTGATAATTTTTAGGAGTTGATCTGCTTTTCAAGACTTAGACCTATGTCTCCCTCTCTCACTCCCCCTGCTTGTGTTCCCTCTCTGGCTGTGTTTCTCTCTGTCAAATAAATAAAATCTTAAAAAAAAAAAAAGATTTACACCTATGACTGAACTAGTTTGTTGTTCCCAAAGTGGTTCTGTATTAAAGTCACATTAAAGAAATGCTAATTTTTCAGTTGAATTCTCACATTTCTTCAGTCCAAGTGCAACTTTTCTGGAACACAAGTGAGGCAGTAAAACAAGATCATTCCTTAAATGTAAAACAAGTAGCATGAGGTGGGCTGTTGCTTATATTTCCCTTTGCCAAAAACAATGACATTTCCCCCTAGAACATACAACAAGCTAGACGTCACATAGGAATCTCAGCAAGGGAGTGAATTCTACATACTGTCAAAAGTGAAATGTCCTGTAAACTTTCCTTATTTTTAAAATGCAACTTTCAACACATTACTTCTCTTTTTCGATGTGTTTTTGAACACTTTTTCATGAGGACATTTTGCAGTTCCACCCTGAAAACCAGTTCTCACAAACTTGATTAGCCTAAGCAGCTGGAGAATATTTGAAACTGAAGGGAGAGCAGACAGACCCTGAAAAACTTGTGAGGTTGAGGATGTATCTTAGGTTATACATGGCTCTCCATGCATCCTCTCCACTCACCTAGAGTGGTGGTATTTTCCCCATAACACATTACCTCCTCAATAATCTGAGGTCTTCTCGGCAATTTCATTTCCTCATGGCCTGTTCTGAGGAAAGAAGCTGTTAAATTCAGCAGAAAATGATTAGAGAGATTGAATAATTTCCCAAAGCTCCCCCCTCCGCTAATAAGTGATACAGATGTGTTTGGAATATAAATCTGACTGAATATCAAGCCTGTGTTCTTAGCTAATACTATAGTGCCTCAAGTCAAAAAGATAAAGGAATAACTGAAATTTAGAAATCACCAAGCTAGATAAAGGAGGTATTTGTGAGATAATGAGGAAGAGGGAAGGAGACAGAGGGTGTCTTAGTGATATCTCCATAATCACACCATAATTTAGGCTGCCTGTTCCATTCACTACTCATAATGATGAGGGACAGCTCTTCTAAGCATGGTGTCTCTCAGTGTATCCTATCTGAATAGGTGAAAATGTGATTTTTAAAAAATCCTTTCCAAATGATCCAAACTGTTTCTATTGCTAAATCACACACTTTTAGAGGGAAGGAAAAAAAATTTCTCTAAACTATTGCTAGCATATGTCAAAAGGTGTTTAAATCTATATACTACTCGATACTTTTGTTAGCATCCTTTGAAAGTGAACAAACATTGTCTAATAATACAACAGAATTCAAAAGTGTTGCAAAGTTTACTTTTCTGGATTTTACCCACTTTGGCCATCATGCCATGATCAGTCTGCAGGAGAATGAAGTAGTACCAATTCCCAGAAGAGTATATTAAATTCTGAATTGTACAGTACAGCCATGAATTTTGGGATCTTAAAATATGTTGGTCTTGCATCACTAAGAGGAAAAGACTGGCTTTTTCTCTCCTGGATCTAATGACAGAAAGAATGTCCTTTTTTTAAGATTTTATTTATTTAACAGAGAGAAACACAGCCAGAGAGGGAACATAAGCAGAGGGAGTGAGAGAGAGAGGGAGAAGCAGGCTTCCTGCCGAGCAGGGAGTCCGATGTGGGACTTGATCCCAGGTCTCCAGGATCATGACCTGAGCCAAAGGCAGTCACTTAACCAACTGAGCCACCCAGGCGCCAGAAAGAACGTTCTTAATATTCTTGCCATGTAATATCTTTACTTTAGTAGACAGAATTTTAGTAACTCTTTCAAACTCCTGAGTTTACTTCATTGGATTCTTCCAAAAAAGAGATTTCATAAGTTCTCTTTTTCTCCCTTTCCCCAATTATTCCCAATTAGATGAGGAGAGTTGGAAGGGGAGGGGCTTGATACTTCAATCATTATACTCTTTGTTGCCTTAATCCCCTTAGCCAAATGTGAGCTCCAAGTCTCACTCACACCATTAATCAGTCACTTGGAAGAAGATTTCTTAATGCTTTGTTAAAAATATCACTCATTTGATGTATGGAAGTGTTGAATCACTATATTGTATATCCAAAACTAATATAACACTGTATGTTAACTAACTGGACTTGATATAAAAAATAAAAAATTAAGAAAGATCACCATTTAATTTATGCAAAGTAGCATTTCTCAGCAGTGTTACCAGGTTTCTCAGGATGCCATATGTATCTTTGCCTCACCAGATTAATCTCCATACTCAAAGTCTCTTTCCCAAAATCATGACATTATTTTTCAAGTAACATTGGTCATTGAAAGTTTTCTGATTACTTTTATATACATTCACAAGGTGAATTTTCCTTTGGGGAAATTTTCAACCATATTTGCACTGGTCTGTCTAGTTACCAAATTCCTTTAATTTATTTTTTTCTTAATAGGCTAAGATTTGGCTTCTTTTGTTCTATACCTCTGGTTTAGAACACAATCTCATCTATGCAAATGAAGATTCCAAGTAATGACAGCTTTTTGGAGTGGGAGGGGTCAATATTCTTCAGATATTAAATATTTAAACTTTATAAATTAAAATTCTAAGCAATATTATTTCAATATTTTTGAAAAGTATCTTTTTTTACTTTAAATTTATTTTATTTTTTCAGTGTTCCAAGATTCATTGCTTATGCCCCACACCCAGTTCTCCATGCAATACGTGCCCTCAGTACCCACCACCAGGCTCTCCCATCCCTCCACTCCCTTCCCTCCAAGACCCTCAGTTTGTTTTTGAGTCCAAAGTCTCTCATGTTTTGTTTCCTTCCCCAAATTACCCTACTTCCCATTTCCTTTCCTTCTCCTACTGTCCTCTATATTACCCCTTATGCAAAACAAACTACTTTGCCATAAGAAGAAACCCTCAAGCTTATCAACACGAATATATGTTTTTTTTTTTATTTCTAAAAGACAAGAAAGTACTTTCAGGTTCATTTAATGCAGTTTTACTCTGATGTATAGCTGTTTGTTTGCTATCATGAATGTTATAAACTTTCACTGCCATTGAATAGCCAAGTGGAATATTGTGTAATGTATGTATTGTCATAGAATCAGGAAAAATAAGTTGCAATGAAAGGAAATGCATCCTAATTGTATGTCATTGTTTTTCTCTAAGTATATATTTGGAATATATTACCCTGGTGTCTAAATGTTTTATGCAGAAATTCTGAAGAGAAAAATGTCATACTGTTTTATTTGTATTTGCAACTTGAATGAACAGTCTTTTTTATTAATTTCTTTTTTATGTAATAATTTATTTTATTTTTCCTTGGAGCACTGAATGAAGTCTTTTGACATTTTTTCCTCCATTTTATTTGGTTGTTTTGTTTTGCTGTCAATGCCACATTCTGTATGAACTGTTTGGTCATTTGGCTGTCAGCAGTCTGATGACAGCAATTTAATGAGGAAATAAAGGATTCTGCTAACCACCATCATATCAGGGTACTTACACATGGTTAGCTAGCTGGCCTTGGAAGGTGAAATGAAAGTCTTAGCTTTATATTAGATGTCACTGGGGACACCTATTCAAGGATGAGTTACTTTGTGCAAATGGTTATTCTTTGTTAGCTACTTTCTGATTAATACCCTTCTTCTCTTGGGCAAGGAAGTTGCCTTAATTCTGATGGTTTTCTGATTGATTCACCTTTGATTCATATCTTTCCCCCTTATGAAGAAATATTATCATTTTATTTATGTATTTTTAAAATAGAAACTCATGGAATAATTTTTTCAGTTAGCAAAGTCCAATGATGGGGAGATCAGTATTTGAAAGGGTTGGAGTAGATATATAGATAGGCAAAAGTAGAAAGGGAAGAACATTGCTCCCATATTTGGTGACATTAGGTCTAGTTTCTGACTTAGAAACTGTCTACTCACATTTCTTTCCTCTTAGACACTCTTTTTACTGTTCTTCTCTGCAAGTGCCAAAAAATATATTGCTTATGTGTGATGTTGGTGATAGGAGGTGGGAAATATTTATTAAATATATATTATCAGAATATATGCTCTTTCTCCCCCACCCACCTTAATTCTTATTGAATTTGTAAGTTCTTGCCTAATACAGTGTTTTTAACCCCTTTGTATTATTATATTTGTCTCACAGTGTAGTTTATCAACTTTAAAATGACCCTGATTCTCTGCAAATACATATATTATGTGTAGGTTTCTATGGAGTGATTTGAAAGATGCTGAAATCACATTACCACCACCACTACCACTACCACAATGGCTCTCTAGTAAACATGCACCAGAGTCTGAAATTGCCACCATAAAGTATCCTTCCTTCCCTTGGAATAAGTCTTTTTGAAGTCTCCTAAAATGTGTATACCTGGGTTCGGGTGTCTGGGTGGCTCAGTTAGTTAAGTGTCCAACTTTTCATTTCGGCTCAGATCATGATCTTAGGGTCATGGGATCAAGCCCCAGGCTGGGAATCTCCACTCAGCAGGGAGTCTGCTTGAGATTCTCTGTCTCTTCCCCCCCTCTCTGTCTCTCTCAAATAAAATAATAAATAAATATTAAAAAAATAAATGTGAAATGTGTATACCTGAGGGATAATAAATCATTCTTAAACTAAATTCTTAGCATATATAAACATATCATATATCTAGCAGAAAACAAGCTAAGGAAAAAGGCAAAGCATAAGGAAGTTTAAATAGGAAGAAATGGGAAAGGAAATGCTCTGAATATTTTTGGAGATTGGGGAGAAAACTGGGAAGCCAGGTTGAAGAAACCCAACAATTTGGACTACTGACAATTAAAAACACACACAAGTAGCTGAACCTTACTTAGGTGGCACCATATTGCATTAAAGATTGCCTGTCTCAATGGTTTCCACATTGTTGCTGTTTCTGTTATTTGTTCTTTTTCTTACCTTGTTTCCCACCCCACCCCCCTTTTGCACCTTGAAAACCATGTTGGAAGTCTTTTTTCCTTAGTCTCTCTCATTTTTAAGAAGATTCTTTTGGATTTTCTTTTGAAGGTCACTTGAATCTATTAAATTCTTCATCCCTCAAATGGTTTCTAACTTTGGATAGAGATATAAGGTTGGACCTTGTTTACTGATAGGATAAGGTATTCAGAAGAAAACTGAGAGAAGTACTTTAGTCTTTTTTAAAACTACCATTTTGCAATTTTTAAGGCATTCAAAGACTAACAGTGTATTTTCTTAATTTTCTTTTTTCTTCTACAACAAGGGAAATTCTGTCTGTTATCTTTTTAACTCACTGAAGGGAAAAGCTACACAAGACTTTTTTTTTTAAGCTACACAAGACTTTAACTATCTCTGCTCAAAGGTTGACATCTTTCCTTTAGTCAATAGAACTTATAATAATCAGGCTTACATTGTAGTTTCTAGTTTCTCACCTTTCAGGTCATGGTGGTCTCCTTCCCAAGCTTCTTGGGTGGCACTTTTAATGATAGTTAAGGAATGAAAGTAAGTAGTCAAATAGAGAAAGGAAAAAGCAAGTTGAAACAAGGAGTTTTAACTGGGAGGAATATTTTTCACAGGGAATAAAATATAGCATAACAGAGAGAGGCAAGATTATGGGCATTCCAGAAATGTCTAAAGGCTTTTATATTCAGATTTGAGTTTATTATTGGGAATATTAACACCTGCCTCATGAGGTCATTGTGGAAATTAACAGAGATATTGTATGTAAAAACATTTTATGTAATGTAATTTTGAAACTCAATCCGCCAGTCTTCTCACCCTCTTCCTCTGAAAAGAAGCTTTAAAAAAATGTATGTTTTTTTCTTCTCTGGCTAAGATTCTTCAGAATGAGCGTTGGTCTTGGAGTCAGGGTATCTTGGGTTTGATTCTGAATTCTGTCAATTTCTAGCTATGCATTATCATTGGACCAGTCTCTTAACTTCCATGGCTTTGATTTATTCTCTTATAAAACGAAGACAATAATATTTACCTACACAAATATTGAGAGAATTAATAATATGTGAAAAATGTATGTACAGTACTTGGAACATAGTATATATTCTATAAATTATAGGTTCCTCCCCACTGGTGACCATTAAAAACATGAAGAAAAACTTTTCCAAGTAAAACCTCTATTTTATATTACTTATTGACTCCCAACTTTTCAAAATGGCAAAAGCTCCTAAGTATGTTCTGCATTTTTTAGTTTGGTTAAGGTGATGATTACAAAAGCAGGTAAATTTACACTGGACTTTGGAAAGATCAGGCTACAACATTGCCCAGTCCTCCCTGTGGGTCTTTCATGGAACTGCACACTTTTTGAAGAAGCTGACCTTCACAGTGGGAAGCTCATGTTCTTTGGTTAAGGTTATGGGAACAGCTGTGCACTCTTGTGAAGAGCCTCCAAATACATGAATTGGCACTTCTGATAACCTTTTCTCAGCATGTTGACATATTGGCTTTGAATGGCCATTGATATTTTAGTATGTTTTGGCAAAGTTGATAGGCCATTTCCTAGTGAAGCAGGACTTAGTTACAACAGAGCCTGGTGGTTTCCAACTTTGTACCTTAATATACGAATTATCTTTCAATGTTGGTTTTTATAATGCTTGATAAGCACATAAATTTACTGATATTAACCTCATCTGTCGTTAGAATTCCCAAATGAGGTCTTTGTGTCTCAGTGATAGTATTGCGTTTCAAACTAGGCATTATCTTCCAAGTATCCCATATGCTCTAGAATCTGAGAGTTTTTACAAAGCAATTAAATGGGGGTGGTGAACTTAACATGCAGGGGTACATAGATTGATTATAGAGATTTTTGAGTATTTCCTCTTTAAAGTATCCCAAGGAATTCACTGAGACCCTTATTCCCTAAAAAGGATCCTCTCAAGTTTAACCAAACCCAGTAAATCATTTGGGCTCCAGGTTATACTCAGCAGGCACAATAACAAACATATTTCAGGTTGTGACTTGAATTGAGATGGAGATAAAGGAACATGAGCAAATTTGGGCCATTTTCTTTCCTTCGATCACACAGACATGATCTGTTACCCACTGTCATAGGAAGCTCATGCAGAGGAAAAAAGGAGTGTGTGGGGGGATATAGCATGGGAAAAATGGGAAAAAATAAGAAGGCAGAGAAAAGAGAAAATATCAAATAAAAATATGCAGGGTGTCACAGTGGGACTTGAGCAGTAGTACGAGATGGAATTTGGAACCAGAAACTCCAAGAGACCAGGGTGGCCTTAAGGGTCAATGTGGCAAGGAGTTACTTAGCTTAGCAAAGTTTCTGGAAATATGAGCTCACTAGAGATCTAGAATTCTACTTTCTTTGTAAAAACCAATTTAAACTCCTAGTTTTGGGTCTTTGGTAATGAGATTGTCTCCGACTTTATACAGGACAAGACTCACCTAATAAAATCATTTTCTTTTCTTATCCTAGGTATCTACTCAGCTGAGTTCATTTTTCTATTTTATTTTTTTAAAAGATTTTATTTATTTATTTGACAGAGAGAAACACATCTAGAGAGGGAACACAAGCAGGGGGAGTGAGAGAGGGAGAAGCAAGCTTCCCACCGAGCAGGGAGCCTGATGCTGGGCTCAATCCCAGGACTCCGGGATCATGACCTGAGCCGAAGGCAGACACCTAATGACTCAGCCACCCAGGTGCCCCTCAGCTGAGTTTATTTAAACAGCCCTTTGGATAACTAAGGTCATAGTTATTTCACTGTTGGACATTTATTTCCATCAGTATTGCGTTTACCTATGTGAATTATCAATGTGTCAATTAAAATATCTTAATTTAGATAAGTTTAAGTTTAAGAAGAATAAACTCCATCACACCCCAAAAGAATTGTGGTAATTAACCAGCATGGAATCTTTGGAGGAAAAAAAAAGTCATATACATTACCCCTAAGGAATTTATAATCCAGCTGGTTTTCTCCCAGAAGTTAGCAGCTTATAGAATCCTCTTGGTTTCTCAGTTCTTATTGGTTAATATGTAGCATTATAACATGCCAAAATCACAATGGTTAAAAATGATGACATTTAAATAAGATCACACATTCATCTGTATGGAAACTTGATTTCTATTAAATAAGATTGTGTAGAATACAAGGAAAATGGGAAGGGCACTTGGGTGGCTCAGTGGGTTAAAGCCTCTGCCTTCAACTCAGGTCATGATCCCAGGTGCCAGGAATAGAGGCCCACGTGTCGGGCTCTCTGCTCAGCGGGGAGCCTGCTTCCTCATCTCTCTGCCTACTTGTGATCTCTCTCTCTGTCAAATAAATAAAAAAAAAGTCTTAAAAAGAGGCGCCTGGGTGGCTCAGTAGGTTGAGCAACTGCCTTCGGCTCAGGTCATGATCCCAGAGACCTGGGATCGATCCCCACATTGGGCTCCCTGCTTCTCCCTCTCTCACTCCGTCTGCTTGTGTTCCCTCTCTCGCTGTGTTTCTCTCTGTCAGATAAATAAAATCTTAAAAAAAGTCTTAAAAAAAACCAAGGAAAACAGGAAGTACTTGTCCTCATATAGATTGGAAGATTAAGATAATTGACACTTTTTGAGCAGGGTTGTTCCATCCATTATCTCCTTTCTTTTCTCCACCCAACCTAAATTGATTTGTAACTCTGAAAAAGTTATTTAATAGGGATTGAGCTTTGAAGTCTTTAACTGTCTAATGAGGGTAATATTGTTTACATTACAATATAATCATGAGAATTAATTAAATAAAATGTATAAAATATAGTAGTAGAAACCATAAACTGTTTCCAAGTATTCTGTAGTGCACTTCTTTCTTAATAGAATTATTAATTTTATTTTTCCATATGGTCACCCAGAATAACGACTTAATTTCCTGGACTCTTCTGAATCTGGGTGTAGCCATGAAACTAAGTTCTGACCAAATGGACCAGACTGGAGAAGAAGGAACTGGCAGGGACAAGGGACAACCTTCAGCTAACTGCCAGCAAAGAACCAAATCCTGCCAAGTAACAAGTGCATAAGCTTGGAAGTGGATTTTCTCCCAGAATAGTCTTCACATAAAACACAGCCTTAGCCAAAACCTTGAGTGTAGCCATGCCCAGGTTTCTGACCCACAAAACTGTAAGTTGTTTTATAGTTACTAAATGTTGGGATAAATTATTACATAACAACAGGTAACTGATAAAGTGATCAATGTAAGAGTGGAATGTGGAAAAGAGTGGAATTCCAGAAAGTGTTCTTAAATAGAGAAAGTGTGCCCTTCTTCCGCTCCTTCTTGATAACTAGAATAAGGATACATTTACTGAAACTAGAAGGTATTTTGAACCATGAAGTGATAATGGAGCAAAGCAACAAGTAAAAGGGAACCTGGATTCCTGACAGTGTTATGCATAATACTCCTCTGGATCCCTTGTACTTATACAACAGACAGAACAATGTAAGCTTTTGGTTTACTTTGTTTATTTTTTGTTCATTTTGGTTTATTTGTTTTTTTCTGTCACATAAAAACAAATCTAGTCCTAACTAATGACTGTGTCTGACACTACTCTTTTTTCTTTTTTTAAAACTTAAATTCAATTAGCCGACATAGAGTACATCATTAACTTCAGATATAGTCTTATAGTACTCTTAACACCTAATAAATATTTATGAAATTCTAGGTTTTCTTCCCCTGTGCATCAGAAAAAATAAAATTCCTAGGAATAAATTTAGCCAAGATGAAAGACTTGTGCACTGAAAACTATAAGACATTAATGAAGGAAACTGAAGACACAAGTAAATGGAAATATAGCCCATGCTCATGGATTGGAGGAATTAATATTATTAAAAATGTCCATACTACCCAAAGTAATCTACAGATTCAGTACAATCCTTATCAAAATTCCAAGTGCATTTTTCACAGAAGTAAAAACAAACAATCATAAGATTTGTATAGAACTACCCAAACCATGTATAACCAAAGCAATCTTGAGAAAGAACAAAGCTGGAAGCATCACACTACCAAATCACACTTTTGTCACACTATCAACTTTCAAACTATACTACAAAGCTTTAGTAATCAAAACAGTATGCTATTGTCATAAAAACAAATACAATGGGCACCTTGGCTCTTTCCACAGTTTGGCGATTGTGGCCATTGCTGCGATGAACATTGGGGTGCATATGGCCCTTCTTTTCACTACATCCGTATCTTTGGGGTAAATGCCCAATAGTGCAATTGCAGGGTCATAGGGTAGCTCTATCTTTAATTTTTTAAGGAATCTCCACACTGTTTTCCAAAGCGGCTGCACCAGTTTACATTCCCACCAACAGTGTAAGAGGGTTCCCCTTTCTCCGCAGCCCCTCCAACACTTGTTTTCTGTCTTGTTAATTTTGGCCATTCTGACTGGTGTAAGGTGGTATCTTAGAGTGCTTTTGATTTGAATTTCCCTGATAGCTAGTGACGCTGAACATTTTTTCATGTGTCTGTTGGCTGTTTGTATATCTTCTACGGAGAAGTGCCTCTTCATGTCTCTTGCCCATTTTTTGATGTGTTCATCTTCTTTTTGGGTGTTGAGTTTGAGTAGTTCTTTATAGATCTTGGATACCAGCCCTTTGTCTGTAGTGTCATT
>PITA01007732.1:0-27656 GCA_004023965.1 Spilogale gracilis
TCTGACCACACTTCCCCGCGGACCCCATCTCCTCTCTGCCCACTCCTCTCTGCCCACAACTCCCCGTGGGCCACACCTCCTCTGGCCACACCTCCCTGCCGACCACACCTACCTCTCTGGCCACACCTCCCCGCCGACCACACCTACCTCTGGCCACACCTCCCTTGGCTGTCCAACTCCACCCCCATCCCTACCTTTCATCGAGGTCCCTTCTCCAGGTCACCTTTCCTGCCACCCATCTCGGACCCTGAACGGCGCTCACCACCAAACGATTGTGAAGCCTCTTCCTCTTCTGCTTCTCCAGCTCATACCCCGCGCTTACTTCCTGCAAGGACCGCTCAAGGTGACCCACCTTCGACTGCCAAGCTGTGGGGACAATTTGAGCCCAAGTGTGAGTAAGGTTTCAGGAGAGCATCTTCAAACCACCCCCGTGACCCACTCTACCTGCAGGAGACTTTCGCGTCCTGAGGGAAAGCGGGGCTCTTCTCCCTCCTCCCCCAGTTCTCTGTAAAGGCCCCCTTATTCAGAGCCAAGGCACATTACTGTCCATTAAATAACCGAACTGTCCCCTTTCCTGGAGCGTGTGACACGGAGGACACAGGACACGTGTGTACCTGTCACCTGGCCCGAGACACAGCAGGAGGGTCCCTGAGTGGAATCCACCCAACGAGGACGGCCTCATTCCTACAGTGCTGCTAGGGTGAGGGCTTACATTCCCGGGGCCAAAGCACCCTGCTCCCAGGACTCAAGTCTGCTGGGTGATGAGAGCTTCCCCGTCTCCACCCAGGAGTGACCGAGCCCAAGAAAGAGCTGACTGGACGGAGGGGGTGTCACACCGCTCGTCAGGGACATCTGACACAGGAGGTTCAGCAGGGACACAGCCCCAGTGCAGGGCTGGCATCAGCGTCAGAAGGGCCTCTTGCTGTCCCCAGAGGACCGGGGAATGTCTGCTCCCAGGCAGCGGCACAAAGCCACAGCTGATGCCAACTCAACCCTTGGCAGGCCTCTGTCCCCACACAACGGGCTGGGCCGCTGCTGGGTTAGGGCTCAGCTTACCCAGCAGAGTCTCATGGCCGAGCTGTGCCCTCTGGATGGCCGCAGCCACTGCGGAAAGACCGTCCTGCAGGTACTCCCAGCAAGCTCTGAAACCCTCCAGGGAGAAGGCTCTCAGCACCTCTACGTCTTGCTTCAGGGTCTGGACGACAAGCACACACACAGCCGAGATAACCCTATTGATCACATCGTACCATATGGACTGATCATGTAAGTCTCTATGGAATAAGAGCACAGCCACAGGGGTGACACAATCGTGCATGAATTTCCTGTGACCTAAATCCATGTGGACCTGAAGTTCTTAAACGTTAGAGGGAGGGCAGTTTTCTGACCGCTGCGGACTTCCTCGCAAGGCCGGCCGGGCCCTGGTCCCCGGGTTGCCCTCCGCATGCAGGTGCGGAGCTCTGGTCTCTTACCCAGACCGTCCTTGGGGGCACACTGTCCTGAGCACCCGGTGAGAGACAGCCGGCTGCTGTGTGCATGAGACCTGCGTCCAGGTGCACATGCAATAGCGTTTAGAGAACTCTGGGGACAATGGAGCTGATAAGCTGTATCCCCCACGTCAGGGGCTCTTCCCTTCTGCGCTCCCGGGATGCCGTTCGGCGCCAGGACAAGTGGCCCAAAAGGAAGGAGCCGACGTCCTGTGGTTTGACGTCTAGCAAGGCAATCATGAAATCCTCGCCCATCTGAGACACACGTCCTGGGATTCTTAAGTCTTTCTTTTCCATAAAAAGAAGACCACTTCCATATGTTTGGGAAACATTCTGATAAACGTCCATACTGAATTGAATTACAGTATCCTTAGCACGTGGGATGCAATTAAAGGTACACACTTTTTTTTTTTTAAACACTTTCTTTAAAGATGGATCCCTTCCACTGAGCTCTAAAAGGACAAAGGGTTAATTTTCCATTAATCGATTCCGCACGCACTCCCGCAGTTCACGGGCAGGAGAAACAAGCATCCCAGGGCAGGCTGATCCCGTTTACAGATGGTGTTTTTGTGGTTGTCGTAATGATCTTTTCTTCCCCCTTCTAATTTCTACCCCGGTCACATTGTTTGTAATGAAAGGTGAACAATGCCTCTGATTACACGATGATGTAAAAATAGCGCAGCTCCGCGCCGGCCTGGGCAGCTGCCAGGCCACTGGAGCCTCAGCCACGTTTCCGACTTTTTTTTTCCAGATGTCCCAGTTCCCCGGGAGCGGCCTGCCGGTCACCGCCATGGCGAGCGTCCTGGTCAACGGGGCCTGAACGAAGCTGTTCTCGACTCCGCGGCCCCGGAACGAAGCTGCTCTCGACCCCGCGGCCCTGGAATAAAGAAGAGGACCACCCTCTCCCAGGGTAGCGGGAGCAGGGCTCTGTCACACAGCCCAGCCACGGCCACACGGAGCTTCTCCGTCCCACGAGGGCTCGGGGCCCCAGGCCTCCTACTCGGCAGGTGGCCGCAAGGAAGGCAGAGCCCCCGACCGAGCGCCGGGCCACAGCTCACAAGCGCAGGACGCCTCTCCGCCTCATGAAGCAGGCCACGGGGGCAAGCCGTGTCGGAAGCCCATGAGTGCCAGCCGAGGGGCTCTTCCTCCTTACGTCAAGGCCCCCCAAGCCCTAAAGAGTAGATCTGTGCTCACGGCCACAAGAGCCACAGTCCCGCCAGAAAACACCACCGTGAGTTAGGGACACGAACGTCGCTGTGTACACAGGGTGTCTGACAGAGAGGAGCTGCCCCTACCTGAACTCGGTGGCGGAGCAGGGGTGCAGCCGGGGCTGTGCTTCTCCGCAGCGGCTCCCGCTCGGGGCACCGGGGACAGAGCTGGGCGGCCATGCTGCCCCCCTTCCCGGTCACTCCTCGGTACTATTATGCACAAGAGAATTAAAGACGGTTCAGAGTCTCGACACCTTGGAGCAGGTGCACTTTCTCTGAGGGGACACCATCCACCCCCTGTCCGCTGAGCCCCACGTGCCCCACCTGCCGCGACCCTGGCCGCACCACTCGCCCTGTGCAGGGCCCGCGGGGGGACGGCTGCGGCATGGAACTGTGGGGGGCCCTATGGAGAGGTGCGGGGGGTGGAGGGGGTGGCAGGGGGACAGGGGCACGGGGGGCACAGGGTAGTGGCTTGGGGACGGGGGCACACACGGGCCACATGGACACAGGGTGCAGGGGGCCCGAGCCTGAGGGACTCCAACCGCGGCGGGTGTTTAAGGCCCAGGTTATGTGGCTGATGCAACCACGTAGAGGACACTGATCGGGTGGGGGGAGGGGGAGGCCGCAGTGCCCGTCATGAATAGGGTCACGGCCTCAGTGTTTCCTTCAGGGGGATGCCAAGCCCCCGCGGAGATCTGCAGGACAGACAGCTGGTTAGGGAGATGGCTCTGGGAGCTCCGCAGAGAAGGGACGGAGAGAAGGGTGCTGTCACAGGGGATGGAGTAGAGGAGGCAGGACACATTCAGAGACAACCTGGGCACATCTGGGAGGTGACGCGGCCGGACGAGACCCAGGCCACTGCAGCGCTGGGGTCCCTGGCCTGCCTGGCCGGCTGCCGAGCAGCCATAGCTCAGGTCCCGAGGAGAGGCGATGCGTTCGGGGCTTTGTTGTGGTTTAGTCTCTTCTCCACAGTGTCTGAGTGTTGATGCTTTCACGCTCTGCCCCTGCAGCTCGAAAATACTGCAGACGGCCTCCCCTCACACACGCAGCCGAGCCACGCGGAGAAAACATGCGGCTCAATACCGACGGTCAGTCATCGCAGCAGCTGCTCGGTAAGATCGATTCACTGTCCACACCGTGGCCTCCCCGTGGCCTCGTGTCTTCACCCGGTACTCCTGTCCTCACGATGTCCTCCCCGTGGCCTCCCCGTGGCCTCGTGTCTTCACCAGGTACTCCTGTCCTCACGATGTCCTCCCCGCGGCCTCCCCGTGGCCTCGTGTCTTCACCCGGTACTCCTGTCCTCACGATGTCCTCCCCTTGGCCTCCCCGTGGCCTCCCCGCGGCCTCCCCGTGGATTGGTGCTGCAGAGCAGAAGTCTGGTAAATGCCAGAGAGGACGTGTGTTCGTGCCTCTTGGGACGGACCTGTCAGGGAGCCCACTCTCCTCCAGCCCTGACACGAGGCTTCATGCCAGCTCCTACGGTTGTTGAAGCCAACATCTTCCCTGGACTCCAAACTACGAGGCCGGGTGTTCCCGTCCCGTCAGAGCTATTGACTGTAATGCCCCTGAGGGCACATGCAGCACTCTCCCGTGCGCCAGGAGCAGGGTGGACGCCCGAGCTACGTGCGCGACGGTGAACGGGACACGGAGGCGGTCGGTGAGCCACTGATGCGGCTGCAAGGTCTATCCGTGACGGGAACCCGACACGACCGGGGAGCTCAGGGGGTCCGCGGGACGGCGACAACTACGAGCCCGCACGGAGTGGCCCGGTCTGGGCCGACAGGAGCTCGGGGACGTCACGACTCACTGCCTCCACCGTCATGAAGCTAATAAAGGCCCTAAACTCTGAAGGCTCAGATTCTCTCAGGAAAAATACAATGTACATTTATTTAAATATCCAGACCTGTATTCCGAAGTCTCTGGTACCGACTGCAGGCCCGACAGGAATTGAGAGGTAAAGGAGTGGAGCCGCCGAGTGTGGCACACGGGACACGGGGCTGTCTGGCTCCCAGGGCCGGGCTGGGCTCGGAGGAACGGGCAGAAAGCCACAGGCCTGGGGACACTGAGCAGCAAAGCCACGTGAGCATCAGCACACGGCTCCGGGAAGGCAGTCGGACTCATTTGCGGGGAGACGCTGGAAACAGTGTCCACAGGGAGGAGGGGCTGCCCTGGAGCCGCGGCCAGCTGCTCTCTGCACCCGGATGGAGTCCGGTGGACAGCGGCTCCTGGCGGAGCCCAGCACGCGCCTGGCCCCATCCTGGGCACATGGCAGAGCAGGAGGCTTGGCCACGGAAGGAAGAACTTGTTTTATAATCATCAAAAACGACCAAGAGGGACTTACCCTACAAATGCCAAAAATGTTACAGATTTTGTGTAACTGACCTGATCTTAAATGTGAAAACCATGTTTTTAATTTCATCTCAACATCTGGGGACACAGCTGGAGCTCGGCCGCCGTCCTTGGCAATGTTAGGCCGTGAACTCCCTGATCCACCTGCTCGGCGCCTCCAGCCCAGCAACAGGGGAAGGACGTTGGGGCGTGGGCTGGCCGCCCACTCTGGGCACCCCCCACTGGCCTGTCTGCGCCCCTCGGAAGTGCATTGGGAAGGCTCGGGTGCGATGTGGGGACGTGCGCGTCACAGGGGCTCGGGCTGCGAGCATCCGCAAAACAAACCAATAAATCAGTGCTTCACTTAGGAAGCAGTATGAGTAGCCCCAACTTAACCTACAGATTCAGTGCCACTGATTTTGGTTCGTGAACCTTGACAGGGTTATTTGAGGAGGGTCAAGGGTTTGAAGACTAGGTTTGGCGGTGAGGCCCTCAGGAAGGGCCGCAGGGGTCACTCTGAAGATGAGGGACTCAGACATGCGCTGGCTTTCCAGACTGGCCTCCGCCTGGGAGACTCGGGACAACCAAAGTGCACGGGCTTGCGGTCCTGGATCCAGGCCAGGGTCCGGAACCCAGAGGCTGCAGGCAGGATCTTCCCGCCTCTCCGGCTCCCGCGGCCACCGAAGCACTCCGACCACGGCTGCGTCACGTCCCCTGCTCCATCCTTACGTGGCCTTCTTCTCCTGCAGGGACTGGCCTGTGAGACCGGAAGGGACAGGCTCCCCCCACCTGGCACTCTCCCCGTGCTCCCTCCCTTCCAGGCGCATAGCAGATCTGGGTTGAATCACACGAGCGTCCACGCCGGGACGCCAGAATTGGTCTGGACGCAGGGGAGGGCAGGGGCGGAAACAGCGGCACGAGGGTCTGTGGAGGGCAGGCGAAGGGGGCGTCACAATGGCCGGGCGGCCACGAGTGGACTGAACACCCTCATGTGCTTCAGCTGGGGGAAGGCGCGTCCGTATGTTGGACCTCGATAAAGCGCAGGCGCCTCACTAACTTATTCCTCAGTAGAGACTCGAGAGCGCAGGGAGCAGACCTCGCGCAGCCTCGGAGGAGGCCGTCCCCGCCACCTCGCGGGATGGGAGAGGGCCAAGGCGTGGCCAGGACTCGGCCCAGCTCCACCTGCCAGACACGTGGGGGCCCTACCTGGGCCAGTCTCAGGTGAAGGACAGCATTTTCCATTTCCAGCTCAACTATCCGCTCTTCTTTGGCCTAAACCAAGGACAAAAAATAAAAAGGAAATTATCTCCATAATTGATATTCATCAGTAAGCATTCCGTCCTCAGAAGGAAGCCAGCCTCCTTGTCAGTGAAGAGCTGCAGGGGCAGGTCAGTTGGAGGGGGGGCTGCTTCTGATCTGGACAGACCCCTCCGTGTGCCTCGTCTACGACTCCTACCCAAGCACGGTCCGCAGCTACAGCGTCTGGAGGCTTGCTGGAAATGTGGAGTCCTGCACGATGGCACAGAAATCATCGCCACTCAGGCCGCTGAGGAAGCCCCGCCCCAAACCCACCGGAGTCTGTGCTTCAACGAGCCCTCAGGTGGCCTGTATGCAAGGGAAAATCTCAGACACACCAAAGTCGGTGTTTCTTTCCTTGTATTAAGTCACATTCACAAGCTACCTGTTAGAAATCTGTCGTGTGCCCAGCACTTGTCCGTGTGCCGTGGACGCAGCAGTGAACCAGTCTGGTGCAGGCTCCCGTCCTCCTGGGGAGATGCGGAAGAGCCAGCGCGTGGGCTAAGTGAGCTGGTCCCCGAGGTGGGGGGAGGGCTGGCAGGGTCAACGGGGAAGCCGCAGCAAAGGAAAAGACCCATGCAAAGGCCCTGAGTCAGGGATGAGTTTGCCGAGTTGAGAGGGAAGGTGAGACTCTGTAAGGGAGGCTGGGGTCTGGGAGGAGGGGCAACAGGGAAGAAGGAGTGTTGTCGGCAGTGTTTTCAGCAGAGGAGTTTAAATAAGAGCTATTTACAGTGAACGCTGGGCAAGCCAACCACTGGAGGCCTCAGTGGCCCGGGGCCGTCCTGTGTGTGGGGAGTCCCTCCTCCAGCCCGCTGGCGCGAGGCTCGCTGGTTCCTGGGGTCATTTCGGGACAGACTCTGACTGGCTGTAAAACCAGAAACCTGGCTCTCACCTCCACTTGCTGTTACCTGTTCGGTCACTTTTATTTCTTAAAAGAAGAACAAGCTCATATATTTCCGCAGAAGCCCGCTTCTGGCATCCACCAAGATGCCCCCTGACTGCCGCTTAGGGAGCCGCAACCCCCTTCCACGCAGCTCCGCGGCCCAGGAGCGAGGGCGGCGGCTTCGGGCTGCACACAGCGGTGCCACCGTTACTGCCATCGGCTGTGTTTTCATCTCCTCCCAAGGAAGCCCCCACCCCTTAGCCGTCATCCCTGACGACCCCACCCCAGCCTGAAGAAAACACTAATCCACTCTGTCTCTACAGAGCTGCAATTTGGGCAAATTTCTTGGATCAACGGAGCCATGGGCCATGTGGCCCCTGGTGAAGGACTTCCTTCACTGGGCACCTTGTTCTTGAGGCTGCACCATGTCGTGGTGTCCTAGCGGAATTTTATTTCCTTTCATTGCCTGGTCACATTCCACCGTACAGCCATGCCACATATATGTACTCAGCCATCAACGGAAGGACATCGGGTTATTCCCAGCTTTGGGTAATTCTGAGTAGTGTGCCTGTGTCAGCCCTGAACAAGTTTTCGTGGGACACACGTTTCCGTTTTGCCTGGGTGTGTTCCTAGGACGGGAAGTGCCTGTGGTCCGTCTGGTCAGCATCGGAGGGACTGCACCTCCCGCCTGCAGTACAGGACAATTCCAACCTGGCCGCAGCCTCACCCAGACCTCCCAGCTGTCTCTCCGAGCCCGGCCGTCGAGTGGGTAGAAGTGCCAGGTCAATGGGCTTCGATCTGCATTGCCCTGATGGCTGATGCTGACCACCATTTTCAATGTGCAAGTCATGCAATCCTTGGTTAAATTTCCTCCAAAGTATTTTATCATCTTGGATGATATTGTAAGTGGAATTGTTGTTTATAATTTCAATTTTTTTCCATTGCTATGAAGTAGAAATACAGATTTTTACACCTGTTCTTGTTCCTCTCACCTTAGATGTGTCAGCTGGAGATTTGTGGCCATCTCTATCAGCTTGAAGAGTGGCCTTCTGTTGCTAGTTGGTTGAGTGTTTTCATCATGAAGTGTAGTTGAATTTTGTCAAAAGCATTTTTCTGGATCTATCAAAATGATCATGGGTTTGTCCTTCTCTCGATGCAGTCTATCACATTGACTGACTTTGGAATGCTACATTTGGGGAATGAATCCCACTTGGACGTGGTTATAATCCTTTTTATAACACTACTTGCTTCAGTTTGCTGGTATTTTCTGAAGATTTTTATATCTGTATTCATAAGAGATACTGCTCTGGAGTTTTCTTGTGAGGTGTTCCTGTGGTTTTTGTTTTGTTTAAATACATTTTATTTATTTGAGAGACAGTGAACAAGAGAGAGAGCTCACACAGGAGCAGTGTCAGAGGGAGAAGCAGGCTCCCTTGCTGAGCAGAGAGCCCGACATGGGGCTCAATCCCAGGACCCTGAGATCATGACCTGAGCCCCCCAGATGCCCCGTTCATGTGGTTTTGTCATCTGGGCAACACTTGTCTCATGGAAGGTGACGTGCTCCCTCCTTTCTATTTTTCTGAAGAGCTCATGAAGGACGGCTATTAATTCCTCTCTAAATGTTTGGTAGAGTTCACCAGGGAAGCTGCCTGGGCTTGGGCTCTCCCTTGTGAGCTTTCTAATTCCTCACGTAACCTCAGCGCTTTACGGCTGTGTTCACAACTCCTACTTCTTCTTGAATCAGTTCTGGTGATCTGCGCCTCGGCAGGAATCTGAGCATCTCATCCAGGTTAACTTGTCAGCAGTGCTGTTCACAGCATGTCTGTGTCTCCCTTTTTATTTCTGTGAAGTTGGTAGTAATCCCCTCTCTTCTAATCTTGGTTTTATTAATTTTATTTAGTCAAACGAAGAGTCCGTCAGTTTGGTTCATCTTTTCACAGGGTCCACTTCTGGTTCTGTTGATTTTCTGCATGGTTTTTCCAGCCTCTGCTGTACTTGCTTCTGCTCTCGTCTCTGCCGTGCTTCTGTCTGCTGGCTTTCGGTCCTGCTTCGTTGCTTCCTCCGGGGTCTTGAGGTGGAAGTGTAGGTTGCTGACCCGAGAGCTATCCCCTTGCTTAAAGTAGGTGTTTATGTCTATGAATGCGCCTTCAGGTGCTGTTTTAGCTGCATCCCATAAACTTAACAATGTGGCATCCTCATTTTCCTTCCTCTCAAAATAGTCCCTGACCTCCTTTGTGATTTTTTTTTCTTTCACCCACTGATTATTTAGGACTGTCTTATTTAAGTTTCACCTATTTGTGAATTTCCCAAATTCATCTTGGTTATTAATTTCTAAGTCCCCTCTGTGGTTACTGGAGAATACACTTTATATGCTCTTTGCCCTTTTCCATGTGTACAGGCTTCCTCTGCAGTTGGCAGGTTGTCTGACTCAGAGAGTGCTTCACGTGAACCTAGAAGTGTATCCTCGTGCGGTGTGGGCGGGGTGTTCCGTGCCTGGTCGGGTTGATTCAGTAGTGCCTTTTAAGTTGTGTGTCTCCCTGCTGCTCCTCTGCCCGGTCTGTCCCTTACTGAGAGGGGAAGGGGGATGTATGTTGCTGTTACTTTTAAATTGCCTCTTTCTCCTTGGATTCTGCCAATTTTGGGGCCATGTTGTTACATGCACATATAATTTTCCTGTCTTCCCGATGGAGTGATGCTTCTAACATGAGCAAATGTCCCTCTTTATGTGTAGTAACAATGTTTACATCTGAAGGTCTACTTGGTACAGTCTGCTTGTAGATGATGGTGGCATGATGGGCCTTTCTCCCCCCTTTTGTTTACGACCCATTTGTATCTCTGAATAGAAAACGCGTCCTCTGCAGACAGCATGGAGTTAGATGTGGCTTCTTACTCGCCCCGACAGTTCCTGCCTTTTGAGTGATGGTTGGTGCGTTCACATTGAATGTCCCTGACATGGCTTTATGCCCAATATTTCACTTTTGTTTTCTACATGCCTCGTGTCCTCTTGGTTCCTCATTTATGGCCTTCTTTTGCATTCAGTGGCTATTTTCTGGGGTGAAATATTAATTTCTTTGATGACCTATTCCATTCATTTTCGAATGATTTTTGTCCGTGGCTCCTCGAGGGCTTGTCTGTGCATCGGGCCTGGAACAGTCTACTTTGCCTTCACAGTCCAATTCCAGTGCGATGCGGCACACCCATGTTGTCGCTCTATCCTCCTGGTCCACCTGTTGTGTTAGTACCATTACACAATGTCCATGAATGTCACAGATGCAACAATCCAGGGTGATCATTGTTATTTTACATGATTTCATGTTCAGTAAAGAAGCTGAGAAGAGAAGGGGCAGCACATATATATTTATAAGTTTGCTCTGCTGGCCTTCATCACTATTTGACTCCTCTTCATCTGGTCCTGGGCATTCAAGCTACCACCTGGTATCACTGCTTCACTCCAACAAAACTTTGTCTCCATCCATCTAATCTGTGCTACTTTCATCAAACAAATGTATTACGTTTCTGTATGTTACCATTTCAACAACAGAGTTTTACATATATTGTTTTACACAACTGCTTTTTAAATCAGTGAAAGAAAACAAAGAAGAAAAATACACCTTTCCTGTTTTATATTTATATGATGGTCCCCACCGGCATTCTTTGTGGATTTGTTTCTGAGTGGGGGCACTTGCTTTCAGCGTGAGGAACTTCCCTTAGCATCTTTTACAAAGCAGGTCTGCTAGCAACAAACTTTCTTCAGTTTTATTTACTGGGGGATGCTTTTATTTTGCCTTCATTTTTATAAGATAGTTTTGCTGGATGAGAGATTTTTGGTTGACAGAATTTTCATCTTTCAGGGCTTGGAACATGTCACCCACAGCCTCGACCTCCACTGGTGCTGATGAGAGTCTGCATGGACAGTCATGGTGGACTGGCAGGGAACGTCATTCTTCTCGTTCCGCTTTTCTCTGTTTTTACTAAGATGCACATGGATGTGGCTCTCTTTGTATTTATCCTAGTTGGAGTTCATCTGTCTTCTTTTATGTGTACCAAATTGCAACAAATTTGGGGAGCTTGAGCAATTACTCCTTTGCATATTTTTCCTACTTTCTTGCTCTCCTCTCCTGCTGTTCCCATATGTTGGCATGCTTACAGGTTTTACACCTTTTCCAGAGATTCTATTCATTTTTTCCCTATTTTTCTTTTTTATAGGATTGCATGATTTCTACCAATCTAATAGTTTGCCGACTCCTTTTTGTCTACTCAAACCTACTCTTGAGTCCTCTAGAGAATGTTCTCATTTCAGTGATTTTCAACTCTAGGATTCTAATTTAAAAAATATTTTCTATCTCTTTACTGATATTTTCTATCTGATAAGAAATTATCATATTTTCCTTCACTTCTATACCGCAGTTTTAGTTCTTTGAACATATTTATAATGACTGCCTTACCTAATTCTAACATCAGGGATTCTCAGGGGCAGTTCCTGTTGTCTGTTTCCCAGCTGTGGATGAATCTCTTTCCTGTTTCTTTCATGTCTTATAATTTTTTGTTGAAAACTGGACATTTTAGGAAAGAAGCTTTATTTTTTTTTTTATATTATTTATTTATTTATTTGACAGAGAGAAACACAGCCAGAGAGGGAACACAAGCAGGGGAGGGAGAAAGGGAGAAGCAGGCTTCCCGCCGAGCAGGGAACCCGATGTGGGACTCGATCCCGGGTCTCCAGGACCATGACCTGAGCCGAAGGCAGTTGCTTAACCAACTGAGCCACCCAGGCGTCCCAGGAAAGAAGCTTTAATAGTTTCTCCCACCCAGTTTAGTTGTTCTTGTTACTTGTGTGCTTTGTTCAGTGGCTTTGCTCTTCCAGGGAAGTCTGCCTCTCCCACCCTCGCAGCAGGAAGGACACAGCCTGGAGCAGGCGCGTCGGTACTGGGAGACTAAGTAGTTTAAGCGGGGCTCTTCTTCAGCGCCTCTCCCTGATCTCTGTGTTACTCTGTCTCCCTTGGTATCACAACCACCCCACTAATTATTGAATGCCTTATTGTTTTCAATAACAGCCCGGGGCATACATTTCTCCACTGTCTGGCCCAGTTAAACTGGGGTGGGCTACTTCCGGCAGCCAGTCCTAGAGATCTGTCCTAACCCCAGGCTCTTCTTAACCGCGAATGAACTAGGTGGCCTATTAGCTTTTTGCTCACTATGGGCTATATCCCCCAGTTCCCTTGTTGAAGTCCCAAGTCCAAGACCTCAGAACGCGACTGTATTTGGAGACAGGGCTTTTCGAGGGGTGATTAAGTTAAGATGAGGCCATTAGAGACAGTTCTAATCCAACCTGACTGGCGTCCTTATAGGAAGAGATTAGGATACAGAGGGTACCTCAGAGCTACCCCCACACAGAGGAGAGCCCACGTGAGTGCAGGCCAAGGACGGAGGCCTCAGAAGAAGCCGGCCCTGCCTGCACGTTGGTCCAGGATCTCCAGCCTCCAGAACTGTAAAGAGCATATTTCTGTGCGGATTGTTATGGCGCCAGGGCAGACTAATCAGGGCTCTTAATTAAGAAGAGCTCTTATTTCTGAACTTCCCCCACCGTGTGTTTTGGAGAAAGTCAGTTCCTTTGGGAAGAATGTCAGCGTCCTCTCCTCTTATGGGCTGCCTCTCCCCCTGGGCTAAATCTCCAGAAATAAAACTCAGTGCTCTGGGCCCTGGGCAGGGCTGTGGCCTCTGGTCTTTGGGCTGGCTCTCTCTCTATGAAACGTTTGTGTTGATCAAACGTTGATCTCGAAAGAGCAGTCGGGACCTCCACATTCCCAACCTCTGTTCCGGGATAAGGCCTCTGCCATGTGAATCCCCAAGCCTCCACCCCACTCACAGCAGTGTGCTGGTGAGATACAGTGGCCGACAGAACTGGTACACGCACCCGGAGAGGACCTTCTGTCCACGGGCCTCCCCTCTGCAGCATCATCATGGGGCCACTTTTATGGTTTCAAAGTCACATTTATTGTGACTGTTTTCTCCTTTATTCGGGGGTGTACTCCAAAGGAGCAGGTGGTTGCTTAACCACTGTGTTCCCAAGCCCACAGAAACTAGTAAACGTCCTAGATGGGTGCCCCAGGTGCCCCGGGCGGGGGCAGCAGGCCTCGGGTGTGGGTGGGCTGAGGTCCCACTCGGCCCGCAGCCTACAGAGAGCAGGGGGAAGAGGACGGGACCTCCGCCCCACGGGGTCTTCCGGCACCATCACGCCAACGCTCCGTGCTGGCCGCGCCCCCAAGGCCCAGAGGCAGCAGGTGGCGGTCAGCCTGGGCCAGCGCGGCTGCACGTGTGGCCGCCAAGGCGCTCACCTGCACTTGGCGCTGCAGCTGCCTGGCCCGCTGCTCCGAGAAGCGCCCCCAGCGCCCGTCCTGCGCGGGCATCTCCAGGCGGTCTCTCCGTTGGCAGAATCCGGCAGAATCCGCGTGGGTGGGCGTTTGCGCCCCCACCCTGTGGTTTCCAGGCGACGGGGTCAGGGGGGCGGCCGCGAAGGCGGGAGGAGGGAGGCGGGGGGAGGGGCACAGCGGGGTGCGGGCGGGGAGCGGCTCCATTGGAAGACCATTTCCTAGATAGTGTTGGTGTTCCCAATGCCATATAAACAAGCCTCTTTGGGAGTACGAGGTGCTTAACTCTGTCCTCACATCTGCCAGGTGACGATGGCTTCCTTCCCTGTAGGCCGGCGCTCCTGCGAGAGGGGTCCTCCGTGGGGGCCGCACGTAGACAGCCGTGCGCACGCGGGGCCTCCCGGCCCGGATGGGAGGAACAGGCAGGGCCTGGTGCGGATGAGCCGCATCCTCGTCCCTCAGCGGGTGCTCAGGTCCCGCCATAGGGTTGCGGTCCGCTGGGTGGCCACGAGGCCTCCTTGCGCATCGATGTGACTGGCAAGGCCACCGGGGGGCCACCTCTGGCACCTGTGGGCCTGCACTCGTGCACCGCGAGTGGACCCTACGGGGAACCTGGGCTCCCTGACAGGCGCCACTGCCCAAGGCGCGTCTCTAGAAGAAAGCTGGTGCCACTCACTGGCCTTCATCTGTGCAGGGCAGGTCACAGAGCCCTCCCTGAGGCTGATGCCCACCGCCCGGCAGTGGCACGTTACACACACACTGGGTTTTAAAGGTTTCCCACGAAAATGAAGGCGGACTGCCTCGTGCGCACATTCTGTGCCGACTGCATACTGCCAGGCTAGTTTTCGGACATGCAGGCTGAGTAGAATACGCTGAAATCTACTTCTCCTTTTTGCCTCCTCTCTTCCGATGCAGCTGCTGGAGAATAGAAGGTCCTGTGATCAGGGGCACTGGGCCTGGGCCTTGAGCTCGAGGATGAGGCATCGGTGCCTGTTGGCTGCTGGGCTGGGTGTTGGCCCGAGACGCCCCGCGTCCCTGCGGGCAGGCCGAGAACGTGCCTTCAGTGTAAGGTCCCAGGCCCTGGCTCCCTCGGCGCCCGTGGCGTGTGCCGAGCTCCCCTGCCAATGGGGTCCCCTGGACGGCCCGGGATGAACTGGGTTGATGTCCCTGGACCTCTGGCTGCCCGCATCTGCTCAGGGACACTTACAACCAGCGTCTCCAGTGATGACACAGCAGGCCCTCGTGACTTGTATTTGTGAAATAAACCGTGAGAGAAACAGACTTTCATGCCTCACCTGGGAAGTGCAAGCGCATCTCTTGGGCGACCATGACTTTGAATAAACTGGATGGAGTTGAGCCCTGAAGCCAGTCCCTCAGCATCTGCCTTGGGCAACTGCCTGCTGGGGACTCCAGTGAGACCGGCCGGGGCTGCGTCCCTGAGGGTATGACTGGGTCTCCCAGGTGGGCCGCCGGCCTGGCTCAACCCGTTCTGCGGGGGCCCCGACCTCCTGACAGGCCTGGGCCGGTCTCTCTGCCCCTTCCCCTGAAGCCGAATCAGTTCCCCGGACAACGAAGGCTCCGGAATCATCTCCCGGGGCACCGCTGGAGGGCTCCACAGTGCCTGCTTTCTGTGATGTCCGCAAGAGAGCCCTGGAAGGTCGTCGTCACCTCCGTGAAGAGCAACAGAACCGCAGTCTGTCCTCCCAAACGCTAAAGCACCTTTGTGGGCATTCAAATACATAACCAGCAAATATGCTCATCCCATATGTAGGCAGCTGGTCGGACCCTAATGCCCCCTGACCTGTGGCAGCCCTAAGCCGCTCCCCCTCCAGGAAAGCCCTTCGTGATACTCCGCCGCAGCTGCTTCGCCCAGCGAGCCTGCTCTGGGGCCACGAAGGAAAGCAGACGAGGCACAGGGAGCACACGAGGCAGCCCCTCCACGTGCGGCCAGAGCGCCTGGCTCCCTTCGCGCACCCCCCCATGAGCATTTGTGACCCCACCGCCTCCCACCAGCCACCTCGGCCTGGACCCCTGGTCCACACAGCTTCCGAAGTACAGGGTCAACGAAGGGTCTGTGTGCGTGTGTGTGACCATGGGGCCTGGGAGTGAGGGGGGGGAGCGGAGCGTGGGAGAGCATGGCTAGAGTGGCCCACGGCCGCTGTCCAGCAGTGCGCCCTGGAGGGAGCGCCCGACACAGACGTCACCCTCGGGGGGCCTTTCGTGAAGGAGCGCACCGGTAGAAGGGGACAGGGGCGAAGGTGCAGATCGAGGTGATTTTGCCCGTACGACTGCGGCACAGCAAACATTAAATACATACAAAGTTTATTAAAAATAGATCGCAAATGAAGTACAGTAGAAATGGGAAAAGTACAGCAGTTATGATGCTCCCAGGGATGCACAGTTATGAAAAGCACGTGTTCACATTTGACCCGGTCACCCAAGGGCGGCGCAGCCCACCTGCCCACAGGCCCGACGGCCACACATACAAGGACCCCTGTATGTCAGTATTTACATGTATTTGCAGGTACTTATGCGTGGGCAGTAAAAGAAAAGTATTTCACCTGCATCTTTTCATCAAAGAGTGGATTTAGTCCCTGTAAGGTGGCCAGTGTTCTCGAGCGCTCTGGGAGGGGCCTGCTTTTCCTGAAGCCCCCAGAGCAAACACCCACATCCTTCATCAGCACTTAGAACCGTGGAACTCTCTTACACAAGGGGAGCGCCGAGAGCACACTTCCGAATAAGAACCCTGACAGATGTAAGAATATTTACATTCGCGCTTCAGTGATTTATCACACAGCTCTCAGTAAAGTGATTTCTGTGGCTAAAAAGCCTCTCCCGCTTCTATCTGGAAGTGTGCACAGATTCCTAACATATATATCTGTAGAAGAACAATCTGGTACAGAAGAATCATCGCGATCCCACAGCAGGGCTTCGTCAAGGAGCAAACGTGCTCCGAGTTACAAAGTAACCCAGCAATTTCACAGCACACGCGATGCAACCGAGTGAGACCCGTCTCCCCGCTCAGCCACAACGCTCACAGCCAAAGAAACAACAGTGATCACCAGTGACTCCAAAGTGAAAATTAAATAACTATTTGATGTAAAAACAACAACAAAAAAGCTTGAACTGCCCCACGAGTCGCCACATGTCATCCGTCTGTGACAGCCCGCGGCTGTGACTCGTCCCTCCTTGAATGCAGACTCTCGGAGCAGCCCCTGTGCTCGGGCACTGCTCACCTCCCATCCCGTCCCGTCCCTCTCAGAGGCTTCTGTTTCTCTCCACATCATGGCACAGGTAAACATATCCTCGTTTACAGGTTCCCTTGAATAGTCGAAATACTCCATGAACTCTCTAACTTAACTGCCATCCTCAAAATCACCAACGATTTATTAGTCTAACAATACTCTGGCATTTATAAAAATAAAGTATCCTAAGCTTAAGCCCTCAAAATTGTCTTCTTGGAGAATTTTTAAAAATCACCTGTTCAGAATATACCAGGAGGGCTGTCCCCAGATGGAAGAGGAGACCGGGAAGGGTCCTGACGGGAACCACCCCCCTTTTGGGCTGCAAAGGTCTGAGCTGCCGGAGACCACCCTCCAGGGGCTCTGGACTGAACCCCCCATGCGGTGCACATTCTGGGATTCTCTCTCCTGGAAGGGGACACCTCGCCCTCGGGGGACAGGGTCTACAGATGCTCCTCCATAGTGCAAAAAAGGTCTGCGCAGTTCAAGCTGTTCCCCGCCCCGTGGCCACAGTGAGGTCAGCGACACAGCACACACATGGCCTCTCTGCACCGCGTGGGCTGGGGAGGGGGGTGAAGATGGGTCCCCACTGTGCTCCCCCACCCTGCATCCTCCCCTCTCCCACAAAGACTCTGAAAAAAGGAACAAAAAACTTATCTTCTTGTCGAGTCAGATAATTAAGAAATCAGACAGTGTTTACATTGTATAAATGATCATCTCTTGGTGAAAGGAAAGAGCTTCTTGGAACGGGACCATCTCTGGGTCCCAGCCACCTCAGCAACGCCGCTTCTGTGACTCAGACACGCTGCGTGCGGCCTCCTCCCCGGGCCTGTCCTCCAGAGCCGTGCCCACAGGACCCTGGGGTGCGCCCGGGCACCTCGTCCTCATCTCACTTTGTGTTCAGTTCGTTTTCCAGTTCTGTTAATTTACGAGAGGCTTTGACCTTCTCGGACACGCTGTGACCTTGTGAGAACAGACGCTGGCGCTCTCTGAACGTCAAGTTCTCAGGGGCTCCCGCGCTTCCGGGCAGGTCTCCATCGTGGCTGCGGCAGAGGAAATGCAAGACAGCGCTGGTCAGCATGGAACTCACCTATCAACAGTTATTTCCAAAGCGAGGCAACGTTACAGCATGGACAATTAAGTCCAACTTTCCGTGAGGGAGACTCACTCCTCGTTAAGTCTGCCATAACCCGGCCCATCCACACCATCAGTGGGCCTGCGGTCAGACATGCTCTCCTGGCTGAGCGGCCGACTCTGAAAGGCCCCTTCAACTTAAGCGAGCAGGGATTCTCCGCAGCGGAGTGTGACTACAGAGGCTGCAGCTGGGCGATGTGTTTCCAGGAGCCGCACGCACCCTATGGGCATCTATCAGTACACCTACCGTAGCGAGGTGCTGGAAGACACCGAAGGACCTCTCGACAGGCTCGGTGCCAGCCTCCTAAGGACTGTCTGGGTCAGAGCCTGGCCGAGGGCGCCCGGTGCAGACACGAAGCGCACTCACTGGTTGTGTGTCCTTGGGGCTGGGCTGCGGCAGTCCGGCAGGATGTCCGGATGCTGCCCTGCAATCCCCCACCCTGGCCACACAGCAACGTGCCCACTCCTTCAGGAGTTCTGACCAGTACGCCTGCTCCCGACATCACTGTCTGAAACACCACTCTATCAGCAGCACAGAATCAAAGAGCCTCTGGGATCCCACACTTGTGGGCAGCGAGAAACATCCCAGAGCTCGGCGCGGTCTCGGGCCATTCGCTCGGGACCCTGCAGAACTGGCCCAGCCGCAAGTACCTTTTAGACAGCCTGTCTCTCGGATCCCGGTGAGCGTCACGGGCGCCAGCAGCCGTCCCTGCCGATCCCACATAAGAGTTGGGTCCTTTCCCATAAAAGAAAAAAAATCAAAGTTAGTTTCTAAAACTTTACTCACGATCAAGATGCAGCGCCCACAATCAAGATGCAGCACCCACAGAGGGGAAGCGAAGACGTGACCGGCGGCCCGGGGGTGTGCGGTGCGCGGCTCCCCGCGGCTGGAGGAAGGACGCGTGGGGCTCCCAGCAAGCCACCGCGCAGGCCACGGGCCGCGACAGCCACGGAGTTCAAATCGGCAAGATGCATAGTTAGCAGAATTCACCAGAAAAACCCAGAGACTGGCTTACATGGGGACACTGTCAGACACTCCCGAGGTGCGGGCTTCCCTCACGAAGTGACTGAGGGCAGACGTGGCCCAGCAAGCACTTGCTCAGGTTTCTCTTTGCAGGACAGCTACTGAATTTGCTTGCTACACACATGGCTGTTATTATGAAGACAAAACTTCTTACACAAATGAGCTGCAGAAAACCCCCTCGTGTTTGGTGTAAGTGCTGTGAATAAACTGCCTCAACCCCAAAGCTGTGCAGAGGGGGACGGCGTGAGCCCGTGGGTCACCCAGCCTGTGTGCCCGGCCCGCGTCTGGCCCGCTCCCAGGGTGACTGGCAGCAGCCGGCCTGGGAGCAGCCCCGCCCCTTCCTATCCACTCCAAAGGGGTGGTAAAGATCAAAGGAGATGATGCAGATACAAAATTTAAAATGCATCCAAAGAGAAGATGGCATTACCACTAATGATAGACTATTAAAATCACAGCGCATGACATCAGTACTAATGCATTCTGTTAATTACTACATCAGCAAGAAAAAAAAATCTCCCACTTGAAGAATGACTTGGTCACAATGACACAAAGCCGCAGCATTGCGCGCTCAAGCATGCAGGGAGCGCTGACAGCACTGGGTATTGGATTAGCCAGGCCACAAAAGTACTCCAACATTTTGCCATGAAAGTCATTCCTTCTCAGACAGCAGCACGAAAACCAACTCCTGCCTCTTTTCTGTACGCAGGGGCATGCTGTGCAGCGCTCGCTGGCTGGCTGAGACTCCTCGGGGCACCGTGTCCTTCCTGCTCCTTCACGAAGGTCCCCGTGATGGCCACGTGGGAAAGCCTCCTCCACAAAGACTCAAAAGATGAAATGGACTCGTTGTCTCCCACGTGGAGGAACCCAGAGTGGACCTCCACATCAGTTATCAGCAGAGTGGGATTCTTTCCTGTTTTAATTCTAAATTTTCCTTGTCTTAGAAAATGTGTTGCATCTTTTAAGCTTTGTGGTAAAAATGATACCTGTTTCTTCCACTGGTAGAAGTCAATTCTTCAAAATTTTCGAAGTTAATCAGAGTATTAGATCCTTTCAGGGGACTATATATGAATTAATCTTGCACATTTCAAGTAATTCTCAAAAAAGCTCCAGTTAAAGGACATTATTTTTAAAATATCTCGTCACGCTAGAACAGAACACTGTTTACTCCAATTCAGAGCCGGCTCGTCCTCCCCAGGCAGCCAGTGGAAGAGACCAGGCCACCCCTGGAGGCACGCCGTGTGCTCAGGACAGAAAAGCGAGCCGAGCCCAGGGCGCAGCCATGGGAGCGGGACGGTCGGGGGTCGGTCCACACCGGGTGCAGCTTTGTGCCTCACAAAGCGGTCTCCAGAGAGGCGCGAGCCATCAGACGCAGGCTCTAACCTGCTCCGACGTGGCCTTTTTGGGGTGAGGGAAGTAAGGGCTAGCAGTTGGAGTGAAAACCTAGGCCAGCATCGTGTAGGCAGACCTCGTCTGTGTCACGACACACAAGCTTTCAGCTTGTCACGTGACGCAAGGAGACTGGGGGCATCTCACTTCAAAAATTACTACTGTCCTGAAAAAGTCTTCTCTAGATATTGACAACAAATTTTATAAAAAGGTTTAATTTTGGCTGCGTGGCTCAGTCTCAAGATCATATGCTGAGCCTTCAGGGCGGGTCAGGGCTCGGGTGCGGCTGGGAAGAGCCCCTGGCAGAACTCCTCGGCTCTAGAAGACCCGAGGTCACGCACGTTTTTGATTATTCAGTAGCTTGCTTAGAATCCTGAGTCCTGGGCACTGGACCAGGAACATTCTAAAGGACTCTGGTGCTCACGAAGACCACTACATCTGACAGTGTTTCTGCCAGCACGCTAATTTTATGCTAGAAGAGGAACTTGGAATTTAGATATTTTAAACACCCCTCCCAGGGCCGCCCTGGACACTGATTAAGGCAGAGGTGCCTGCGGGCAGGCCCACCAGTACTCGGATCACCGCATGGCAACTGCGTGCCCGTCAAGGTCTGGGGACTACAGGTGTGACCTGCAGGGAAATGCCATGTGACAGGAAGGAACAAAAGCAGCGAGAGGGAGAAGGCGTCATTTCACAGTGACGGGGTCTATGTCCCCGGTGTGAGGCAGCTCGCACTGGAGCAGGACCACCGACCCCTCCACCCAGACCACCACGGCAAGTAGGGGTCGTCTGGTAAGCCTGCCACGGGGCCTGTCAGCCAGAACAGGAAATTCTACTCAGGCCGCAGAACGGAAATTAGCATGGGACCACGACCGCGCCAGGAAGGACAGCTTACTGTTATCTTTAGACACGCAGATGTGTGAAAAAAGCACGTGTTCAACCAAAGAGAAGAGTTATTTAAAGAGGCAGAGAATGGAGGCCAAGACCAACAGTACTTCGAGTGGCCGGGGAGAACTGGAGGGCTGGCCACTGCCAGCGGGTCTGGGGGACAGAACCCTATGGGTGGAAAGCAGCTGCGGGGGCTAGGGTAGTTGCCAAATAGACTCTGAACAGAGGACAGGACAGCTGGGGGCGGGGGGGTCACCATGCTGCGACTCGTGATCAAGCGGAATCGAATTCCCAAGGGAGTGCTGATTGAGGGGTCCCACACAGCAGCGGGGCGCAGAGTCCCGATTCCAATGAGGAAGATGAAAAGGGCTTGATTTGCGGTCCCACGTTTTACCTCTACCTTTCGAGTGGCTGGGCTGGTAGAAGCCTGGTTTTTTTGGAGGGGTCGGGGGCTGCCCTGCTTTGTGAGCAGTACTGTTGGCACAGGCCGAGGGTGGCTGGAATGAGTTGGAGAGATAGATGCCATCGGAGGCCGGGCGCGGCGGGCAGGGGGGCTGCTGCGGCTTAAGGGCAGTGGGAAGAAGAAGGTGCCTGTGGGACGTCCTCGTGCAAGAGTGTTCATCCTGACCTGCCAGACTGCAGGGCTCCTCCTCCTCCTCCTCCTCCTCGTGGTACGCAACGAGCCTGGCGGTGTACAGAGAGTCTGGAGAGAGGGCCTGGGCCTGCAGGGAGGAGGCTGTCCGCTGAGGCGGGGGAGGAGGAGCGGCAGCCAGAGGGGACGGGGACGGGAGCTCGTAGCCCCGCGGGAGCGGAGGTCTGCACAGACCGGGCTCCTCCGGCTCCAGCCACCTGCGCTCGGCCTCGGCGTGCTGTCTGCGCCTCTCGGCTTCCAGGCGGCTGTAATAGCCTTCTTCCTGTCGCCTCTGTGGGCCGAACAGACAAAAGCACAAGGGTCAGGGTCAGGAGGGGCCTTCAGGGGGCATGAAACCGACGTGCTTACCCTCTGTCCCGTCGCCACACTGATCCTCAGTCCTGGGGACAGCAACGTTTCAACACCGTCAGGCTATCAGGGCCCCGCCTGACCCGAAACTGCCCCTGAGCGCGGAGCGAGTGCGCTCTAGGTACCCTCGGGCTCCAGCTTCGCTTACTGCACCGCTGTCCCCGTCCCACTGCCCCCCAGACCCCGGATTCTCTGCTGCTTCTCTGTCTCTCTCTCCTTCTGTTCTCGTTGGGTATTAACTTACCTGTGACTGCTTGGTTTAAAACCAAACAAAACCCCAAATAGGCTCTAACTGGCTTTCTATAGCCGGCACTTGCGTTTTTCCGCTGCACCCCGGAAGGTCAGGGAGCAGCCCCTCCTCGACCAGGACTGTTAAGTCACCTGGTTTGTTTTCCAATTATTCAGAGGGAAGGTAGCACAAACCATGAACTGTAAAAAAAAACATGACTCATTCTCCCAAGGCAACAGTGTAACGAGCGTGCTTCCCAGAGTTGTGATTTATAGTGCGCATCACGACAGACTCCCTGACAGACGGAGTCACAGCCAGGTGTTAACAGCAGCAGCAACAAGAAATTCACATCTATTTTGACACATACTGTACATTGTCTTCCGACATACATCTGCACAGACCACAGTTGACAGAATTGAGATTATTTTCACATTAAGAAAGGTAAGAGCACGGCTCTGTTAAAGACTGACGGAAGTGAAGGTGAGAGAGAGAGGCGGTGTAGACGGAGGCCGCGCCAACCTGGGTGCGCACACGGCGGCCGGGAGAGCACCGTGCGGGGGCCTGGCACCGGGCACCAGTGGGCACCGCGCACGTCTCCTCCCCACCCCCAGGCCCAGCCCCTGCCAGGGCCCTACACCCGACTTCCCACTTGTCTTCTCAGTCTGTGTGGAGACATCCTTGTATCTCATTTCCTACACAAAGTAAGTGTTTGCTTGAGGGGGGATCCACTCCAGGACGACCTCTGGGTGACCTTTACGTCAAGCCATCAGGGATCTTAGTGTGACGTGAGAACATTTTAAGAGGAAACCAGAGTACCCTTTAGTTACACAGAGAGCAGATACAAGTACATGACCCCACAATTATTCTACTGCAAATGAATGGCACATTTTCTATAACAAAGCAAGCCCGTCAACTGTGGACATTCTGTATAAAAAATAGGTTATTCAGCTTCTTTTTACAGCGAGCACTCAATTCTAAAGCAGCTCCTAAGACACAAGCGTGTTTGACATAATCGAGAGCTGTGAGCTCACGGCACACAGGAGCCCCCACGCGCCCCCAGCGAAGGCGCCCCGGTTCCTTGCAGGGTGGTAGGTCTGTGCGGGCCGCCTGGGGCAGATGGAGACAACACACAGCCCAGGGACAGCAAGACCACGTGTGCCCCAACGGGGTAGCCGAGGGGCTCACGTTCTGGAAAACTAATCTTGATTCTGACTTATCATGACGCCAGGTGAAGCGTCAAGGGAGACGGAACCCTGAAAGCTCAGACACCTTCAGAAAACCGCACAGCTACTGTGTGATGATAGACTTTAGGAATGGTAAAGGTCTAGAAGCCACAGAAGTCACTAATTTCCATATAGGTAGGTGTGCTATCGTTATTTACTCTACTTTCATTTAAATGAGTCACATCGCTTACGTCAATCTTGTTTTTTCCATTGTTATATATCCGCACAGATTCTATCGCTACAAAAAGCTTCCTTAAAGTTCTGGTTTTGGGGGAAGGGGAGGGTGCTCTATGACTACAGTTCACGGGACTATCAAAGCAGGAGTGCTGAATAAAAACCGCACTTCTCCCCCTTGGCAGCTGTGGTGCTCCCGGCCTCCGCCGTCACGGAAGGGAAGCAGCAGAGGCGACACGCTTCTCCCGGCCCGAGTCCAGAGCCGGCGAGCCCCGTGGGAGGGCCCGGCCGGCACACACGGCAGGAAGCCGCTTTGCAGGGCCCTCTTTCTCAGAATTGGTCAAATCAGCTGTCATTTTAAAATTCAATTTAAAAAGATTACTTTCATAAAAAAAAAAATCCACATATGGAAACCAGGGTATTTATCAGATTGCATCCTAGTTGAATTCTCCTCGAATGGTGTTTCCATAAGCCATCTGCTCTCCTTCCCGTCAACCCGCAGTGAGTGACGTCAGTGAGTATGTCAGGTGCGGAGTGTGAATGGACTGTGTCACTAGGTTCCTGCCGCCTCCCACAGCTCGCACTCCCCTGCCCGACCAGCACACAAGCATCGCCCTCACGGTAACCAGCTGGACCCCGTCCAGGAAGGGAAGAGCCCGGAGTAAGCAGGCGCGCCGCGAGGAGGCTCACTCGCCGCAACCAGGCCTATGAGTTCAGAAGCAGGAGAGAGACAAGACTCAGAGTAAGAGAGTTCTGGGCACAGTTCGGAAGAGAGGTGGGTAGGCCAGGTCGGGCTCAGGTGCTGGGTCCGATAACACCGGTGGGGGTCCAGGCCCTGCTCTGTCCTGCAGGTCTTAGGACACAGGTCAGGTCTAGCCCCTCTCCCCAGCCCATCGATGGGGTCAGGCTATCTGGTAAACTTCTAGCTGCCCCTAGAGGACCATAACCTTTTCTTCAGCATCTCGCTTTGTTCTCTCCTCCTCCTGGCGCCGCCGCCCCTCCTCCTGCCTGGCGCGGTCTTCGGCTTCCCGCTTGCGCATCTCCTCCAGCTGCTGCTGGCGCCGCCGCTCCTCGTCCTGCAACTAACAACACAGTGCCTTGAACCTCCGCTCCGCACGCCTCACCGCACGCGGCGGACGCAGCGCACACGGACACAGGCGCGCGCGCACACACACACACACACACACACACACACACACACACAGAAACCGGGTCAGAATCACTGCTGAAAGACAGTAAGACACACACACATCTCAGAGCGCTACAATTTCGAAAGAAGTTACCTACGAGCGTGGTCCCCACAGGTCCATTAATTTTCCCATTAACTGTGGCTCAAAGAAGGAGGACTCTGTCTCATGCATTCACACGTTAAACAAGCATGATTCTCATATTAGCAAAACGGAAGCTTAGCCCGCTCCTGTAAGTCAGCAGACTGGGACAACAGACAAAACCCTCAGCTGATGGAACTCTAGCACCCACTCAGTCCGTCTGCCCTCTTCCCCTGTGCTTCCTGGCCTGCGCCCCCAAGGGTGCGCCCTGTCGACGCTGGCCTCCCTGGGGTCAGCACGTGGCGGAAAGCCCTGTTTACATCAGCCCACACCTGCCCGGGGAACCAGGCTTCCGGCAGGCTGGCCACGGCCATCTGTTCTCTTCTGAACCCCACTGAAGATTCCTTCTCAGCCCGCGGATACCCCTAAACCCTGAGTCAGACAATGGGGACCTGAAGTTCCCACCTCCCTTCTGCTATGTCGCTGCCGCATCACTACCTGCTCTAGCTCTGGGGTGCAGGACCCTACCGCCTACCTCCCCGGGACAGGCCCTTCTGTTTCCAGGTAACTACTAGTCAAGAAGTTCTTCTGTGGGTCTAAAATTCATCACCTGATGGTTTGCTTTCTATTCTTTTGTCATTCGATTCTGTCTTTCTGAAACAACACAAAACTAATTTTGGATCTTTCCTTCAACCGGGCAAATGCTTCAGGATAGCTTCAAAAATCTACAGTGTAGCCTGTGTGGGTCCATTCTGGTCACGTTTCTCTAAGTACCATGGCTTGCGCACCTCCGGCCAGGATAAAGGCAACTTGGAAAGGCTGCTTCTTGGTTTTGGTCTGAGACAGAACCGGCCTGCAGTGGCGCCCAAGGCCCTACACCACCCTCGACATCAAGTGGAGTGGAACTGAAATTTAAAAAATGAAAATGTGCCTCAATGGCACCTACCTTGATTACCAAAACCACTGCAGGACTCTCTCACACAAAACTGCTCATGGTGTATCTCAGTATTTATAGAATTACTAGTTACTGTATAAATTAGTTCACAGCAAAAATTAGAAAATGGACTTGAATCGGATTTATCTTTTTTTTTTTTTTAAACAAAACCCTACCAATGTCACTCTTGCCTGATTTCTGCAGAATGAACATCACATGTGGTGGGGAAATAACAAATTAACTTGTGTCACTAGTCTTTTTCATGTCAGCAAACAATATTAAGACGCCTTAGAAAAAAGAAGAAAACTGCCTCATCAAGAAAATAAATTTACTTAACATCCTCTTTCAGTACAACCTAGAAATACACCCAGGAGGGCAGGGACAGGCGCTGCTGCCTGAGGACCCCGGCAGGGAGGGAGAGCTAGCTGTCCAGCGTCCTGCCCCGGGGGACAGCACCTCCGCGCCCTGGAAGGCTCACAGTTGCTCAAGCACGTTATAGTCATCAGTCCCAATTATGAAAAACAGAACCCAAATAAAAATAACAAACAAAACAGCAATTGAGAACACTAAATATTCCACAGAGGAGTAATTTACAGAGGGATGTAAAACTGCACTAATGAAAGAAGTTTCTCTGTTACGTAATAAAGCACAAGCTAATTAATCCTGTTCTACTTTCTAGACCTAATCAGAAACAAGTCTGAGCAAGGAAACCAGTACCCACTGGAAGAGCCCACTCGTTCTTTTAAGTTAAATGGGAGTATGATTTTAAGCAATGAGAACAGTCACAATTCTCATAATCACAGAAACAGAATGCTATCTTATGAATCTGTAAACACTCTTTCTTTTAAATGATTTCATTCTTCTACATCTGGGTGGGGGTAAGAAAGAAACGTCTCCTGAGTTAGGTTCATTAGCGCACACGAGCCGGTGCTGTGGGGATGCAGGGCAGCCTCTCTCCACTGCGGGGGCAAGCTGTTTCATGCCTCTCATCTGCAACACACAGACTCTTTTGTTCTTCATACGTTCACTCTTTACTCTACCCTCCTCCCCCAAAACCATTAAGGACAGAAGAGAGAATCCAATCTCTTAATTTACTCCCAATATCTCAGAATGGTGCGGTGAGCTGTTGTTCAGTACCAGCTAAAGGGCAGTGGGACTTGTGGCGGATTCCAGGGCTGAGATCCGAGGACAAACTATGTTAACTGGACAGGAGATGAGCTCACTGCTTTACCGTGGCACGTACCGAAGCCGTCTGGGAGGCTGGTAGGAAGAGGTATGCAGGGGAACATCTGAACAGACAGATGGAGAGCCCTTCCAGAAAGAACACAAGACAGCCCAGACTAAAGCTGGATCTCAAAAGCCAGTGCTCCAAGCCTGAACCGGTTTTGCTACACTGTACTGGCCCATTTCTCATTTTCAGATTAAAAAAAATTATGTCGACACCTATGTGCTTATGACTTCATCCTGCAAAACACTGACTTATATCTTAAGTCTATAGTAAAAGTGCCACTAAGGGTGACAATCACATTGAGTTACTAGAATACAGACGAGGGCCAAGGTGTCCCTTTACTGTTGATATTTTCACTG